>JABTTQ020001375.1:0-295929 GCA_016081115.2 Rehmannia glutinosa
GTATTGCTCAATCATACCTGACATTTTGATTCATCCACGGATCTGCTTTTCTATCTTTGTCAATTTTGACATTTGTTGCCACGGAGTAGAGGCTTCTTCCTTCTTCAATGCCGAACTTCAAAAGTTCTTTTGTATACTTAGATTGTGAAATGAAAATACCTTCTTTGACATTGTTTAATTTGAGTCCAAGAAAGCTGAGCTCCCCATCATGCTCATTTCACCTCTTGCATCAACTTAGAGAATTTCTTGCACAAAGAATCATTAGTAAAGACCAAAGATGATATCATCAACATAAATTTGCACAAGTAAACAATCTTGCCCTTTTTCAAAAAACAAATAGAGTGCTGTATCAACTTTACCTCTTATAAACCATTTTTGTAAAAGAAAAAGAACTAAGTTCATCATACCATGCACGGGTGCTTGTTTTAAACCATACAAGGCCTTTTAAGTTTATAAAACATCATTAGCCTAAAAATTTTCTTCAAACCCCTGAGGTTGTTTTACATAGACTTCTTCTTGAATAATACCATTTAAGAAAGCGGATTTAACATCCATTTGGTAAAGTTTGAAATTTTAAAACAAGAATAGGCAAGTAAAATACTTAATAGCTTCTAAACGTCTTCTGGTGCAAAAGTTTCATCATAGTCAATACCTTCTTCGATAATACCCTTGAGCTACTAACCTTGCCTTATTTCGAACAATATGCCTTGATCATCAAGTTTGTTCCGAATACCCATTTTGTACCAATAATGGTTTGAGAAGCGAGGACAAAGGTACCAATTCCTATACATCATTTCTTTCAAATTGATTCAACTCCTCTTTGCATCTCTAGAACCAATCCTCATCCTCAATAGCCTCTTTAGCATTTTTAGGCTCTTTTTTGAGAAATAAGAGCTTTCCGGCAAATTTTCCCGAGTCATCACTTTGTCAAGGGATCACCAATAATAAGATCTTTTGGGTGATCTCCTTAAATTTCAATGCAACGGGAAGATCCGAGATATCACCTCTATCTTCTTGAGGACCATTTGAAGTGGACGTTGATCATTTGATGTAGACGGTTGATAATCAATTTGAATAATTTGTTCAATAATATCCTCTTCATCACTTTCATCATTAGGAATTCTTTCAACTCCGAGAAGCTTCATTGAATTTAACATGGATGGATTCTTCAACAACTCCACTAGTCTTATTGTAAACCCGATATGCTTTGCTTTTTGTTGAATATCCCATAAATATCCCTTCATCGGCCTTAGGATCAAGTTTGTCCAATTGATCCTTGGTATTCAAAATAAAGCATTTACAACCAAATATCTTGAAATAACTAATATTTGAGTTCTACCTTTCCAAAGCTCATATGGAGTTTTATTCATTTTAGGACAAATATAAACTCGATTAATGGCATAGCAAAAGCGGTACTTACTGCCCGCCCAAAAATATTTTGGAAGTGAAAATTCATTGAGCATGGACCGACTCATTTCTTGTAATGTCCAATTTTTCCGTTCTGGGCTTACTCCATTTTGTTGAGGTGTCCTTGGAGCCGAGAAATTATGAGTTCACACACCTCGATCGCTTTGAATAGACTTGATAGTGTCTTCTTTTTCATTCTCAATAAGTCTACACAACTTAACAAACTCATTAACGGCATCGCTTTTATTGGTAAGAAAAAGAGCCCAAGTATATCTAGAAAAATCATCGACGATAACAAAAGTGTAATGTTTTTCACTTAGACTAGCCGTACCAATATCCCCATACAAATCAAGGTGAAGCATTTGTAGGGGTTTGGTTGTGGAAATTTCGTTTTTGGGCTTGAAACTACTTTTAACTAATTTGTTTTTGACAAGTGTCACATAAGCCAAGATTTTCAAAATTCAATTTGGGTAGTCCTTTCACATGTTAGTTTTTGTAAATATTTTTCAAATTCTTGTATCCAACATGTCCAAGTCGCCTATGCCATAAACTAGTTAAATCATTATTGGCGACTAAACAAGAAACATTTTGACTAACCAAATCACTTGTACAAATTTTGTAAAGATTGCCTTTTCTATTTGCTTCACAAATAATTTCACCATTTTTAAGTATAAGGCATTTTTCTTTATTAAAGGAAACATCATATTTTGAATCACAAAGTTGGCTAACACTTATCAAATTAAACTTAAGCCCTTCAACTAAAAGAACATTACTAAGAGAGAAAGAAGAGTTACCAATTTCTCCATTTCCAAGAATTTTTCCTTTGTCATTGCCGAACATGACCATACCCTCTTCTTGGAGCTTGATGTTGGTAAAAGGTTCTTCCTCATATATATGGCGTGAACATCCGCCGCCCACGAGCCATTTGAATCTTCCATTGTTGTTATAGCCCCTATTACCTCATTGTTTTCATCGTCTATGGCCATGAGACCGTGTTCGGGTTTCTCCTTCCTCATCGGTTGTTTCGAGTAGTTCATCCCATGTTTTGACTTCCGCATTTAGAGCCTTCTTTTTTGTAAAAGGCTTCTTTTTCTTTGCTCTTCTTCATCGAAGCCGCACGGCAATAAAGTGCCCGGTTTTCCATTTAAAGCAAGCATTATCTCTTGGTTTTCTAGCTTTATTTTTATTCACAAAGTTTGCAAATTTTCGAACAAGTGCGCGTCCGTCTCCTCATCATCATCATCATTATCATAGTATGCATTATTAGAGGAAGAAGCAAGACCTTTAGGAATAATTTGCATACTCGATTGATTTGTGGATGGTTTGGAATTTTTCTCTCCTTGAGATAGACTTCATAGATGAGTAGATTTCCAATAAGCTCGTCAAACTTGAGTGTCTCAAGATTTTGTGCTTCCCGTGATTGCCGTTACCTTTTCGGACCATGAGCCGGAAGAGCATTTAATACTTTGGTCACCTTGTCTTCTTCGGAAATTGCTTTGCCGAGGGCCACAAGAGGATTGACGATATTGTCTCCTTTCCACCATTTGGAGATGCTTTCGCCATCATACATGTTAAAGTTTTTGAAGTCTTTAACAAGCATGGTTTTTCTTGCTTGCTTAACTTTCTTAATCCCTTCATAGATTGTCTCCAATTTTTCCCAAACCTCATGTGCCGACCTTATGCCTCTTATACGATTGTACTCGGTGGCGGTAAGAGAACAATGCAAAATATTTAAGGCCTTACCGTTTAGAGAGAAAGCTTTTTTGTCGTTTTCATCAAACTCCTTGAAAGGTTTAGGAGCCAAGGTGCCATCCTCCGATTTCTTGGTTGGTTGATCAACTCCTTCAATGACCACATTCCAAATGTCAAACCCACACCCTTGTAGGAAGCACTCCATACGGTATTTCCAAAATGCGTAGTTGTTGGCGTCGAATAGCGGTGGCTTATTGGTGGAGGCGTCGGTGGTGAGATGAGCATCATTTGTAGCCATGGATCTTTCCTCTTTACTCGGAACGAGCTAGCAAAGAGTTTGGCTCGCATACCACTTGTTAGTCCAAGTGGCTGCAATAATCTAGAGGGGGTGAATAGATTATCCCGGTTTTGATTTTGCCCTCTTTTCAAAAGACTCAAGCAAAGATAAAATGCTAAATGCGGAAAGTAAAAAGCACACGTCGATTTATAGTAGTTCAACCCACCTAGGGCCTAATCTACTACCACCCCAGTATATCCGGGATGGATTTCAAAAAGAAAAAAAAGATTTTATTAATTTACCAAAAATTAATACAACACCTTGAGGATTACCACAACCCTCTTTAACCACCTTGAGGATTACCACAACCCTCTTACAACACCTTGAGGAATACCACAACCCTCTTTACAACACCTTTGAAGATTACCACAACCTTCAAACACCTATCACCTAGATCACCCAAGTGTATTCTTACCACAAGAATACTCACAAGGATGTCTTGTGTTGAATGATGACCAAAATCAAGATTACAACTCAATAATGATTGATACAATATGAGTACAAGTGTAATCAAGAATTGAAAGCCAGACCTCAAATTTGTGCAAGTGAAAGTGCTTAAATTAATACAACAAGATATATGAAAGTGTTTGCTCAATTGCTCTTTGCTTGTATTGAGTGTTGTATCTTGTTGCTTGAATGAAGTCTCTATTTATAGGAGAGGACTTGGATTTCATTTCCGACATTAGCTCCTCCTCGGGAGTGATTTTTCTTTGCAAAAAGGAACCATTTAAAATGATCAATATAACTGTTAGAAATCAATCCCACAAAATAGGGAAAAGTCTGTCAAAACGAACGGATAGTTTCATTGATAAACAAGGGGTTCAATCGATTGTACAGAGATAAGATTGAAATTGAATTCTCGCGAATTTTTACACAGGGGGACCGGTCGAAGGGGAGGCGACTGCCGCCTTAGTCATGGACTCCGGTTGACTTGAAGAATTTACTTAAAATGTAGAAGTCCTGGAACAAAAATCCAACTCCCAGTGCATGGTCGTCACGGCCGGCCAGTGCCGCTTCCCGTTAATTAATTCGACCACTGGTCGCCTGGCTTCGCCCCCCTATTTTTCTTACGCCCATTTTCTGTTTCTCGGCCAACTCAGTGCGGGTTGCCCTATAGGGTATGCACGGTCGGCCGAACTGAAACAAATGTGATGTCTAATTTTTTATCGAAAAATAAACTCCAAAAAATACTCAAAAATAGTAAAAATATTTTAAGTTGATCGGAAGTATTTAGACAACATTCGGGGACATTGTTTTGGTTTAAAACTCATTTGAACAAAATCTAACATAATCATCAAAATCATGATAAAAACATTTATCTAACACCGGTGGGATATCCGAGCTTTAGATTTTCATAGTTCATTGGTTCTCCTTTTATTTTTAGATATCTCATTATGATAGTCTTTCTAGATATCGTAGTGATAGGTTATTTGTTCTTTGATTTTCTCCCGCCTTGACGGGCATGACATTGTATGATATTTTGATTGTTTGATATACAGGTAGGGGATCACGCCTCAATCCCCCACCCCCCGGGGTGTTATTTTAAAAAAAAGGAAGGAATGTTGGGTGAGTGGGAATAAGTTGGGGAATATAATATTAAAGCAATGAGGTATAAGATAATGTGTATAATATTTGAATCAATGGTGTAATTATACACAAGATGACTAATATAAGGTGTGTATGTACAAGAGTTGGAAGATATTTCTACACCAAAATGATCATCACTCATTCACTTATGGCAATTGTGGTATTTCTATTTTTTTTTTTTTTGTCCCAAATTTGATGGTAATAGATAAATAATATCAATCTCTAAAATAATTAGTGATTTCCTTGATCACTTATAAGTCTCATGATCACTTATTCTAAATCAAATTCTTAATTTTATAAGGTATAAGTCTCTAAAATAAATAGTCTCTTAAAATTCTAAAGTGACTAATAAATACACAAATAGTAATAATGATCAATCAAGTGATCATTAATGTGAAATAGAATCAATAAATGATCATGATAACAAGTAATAAATAAAAATAAAATTAAATGCAAAAATATATATTTATTATTAATATTTACCCGTCAAAGTGACGCGGTAAAATAGCCGATAAAATACATAAACGATAAAAGGATCAATTTTACGCTCGAAAAATGGGGCTTACAATTTGCTCATTGGTCCAATTTTAAAATATTAGCGTATTTTTCGACAATGAGGATCACGAGTATTGACAAATGGCGTACAAATAAATGGTTTTTTTGTGCTTCTAGGCCTTAGAGTCCTAATGGGCCTAATTGGGTATTATTAACAAATCAATTTAATAACAAGTATTAATCATAGAATTAACTCTAGGTGTACTTTTTTTTAATAAATGCAAAATATTATTAAAAAAGAAAATATAGTCTGACTCGTTTACAAGCTGCGACTAACTTTTTAAAAAAAAAAAGGGTCTCGTTAAAACTACCAAAGTAAAACCCATTGGGAAAAACCTTTGATAGGAAAAAGAGTACCCCATAAAAGAAACAATGAAATAACTTAAAATCTCAATCGAAATGATGGACGTTTATTTAAGAGAGGATTTTCAAGGACATGGCATGTGTTTGTTTTGCATGTGCTTCGAGTATCCTCCCGATGGCGATGTATCATGTGGAATATCACCAGGATCCTCCACCCACAATTGTCGAGTGTTCATAGCTTCCGGCGAATCACTTGAGTGAAGGACAATCGGAGCGAGATAAAGAGTCGCCTAACTGGTCTTTAAAACTTCCAATTTGTCTCGCATCATCTTGATCGCGTCTCCATCCGCCATATCTGACCAATGTTTCCGGGCAGCAACGACCATAGCCTTGAACCCCTCGGAAGGATCATTGCTTCTATGGACATAATCATTAAAAGGAAGGTTATTTGAAACGATTATCATTCCACGTTGAAAATTAGCATCGCCCATGTTCATCCAAATTTGTTGCATGCGGTTGATAAGGAACCACGGCTCTGTCATTTGCTAGTATTATATTAGAAGCCATAATCCCATTCTCATTATCGATTTAGACTCCAAATTCATATTATCACATACCACATCATCTCAATCAAGAACTTAACATCAAAAGAATTCTTAGTGTGAATACGTGAAGGAGAATGTTCACCCTCCTTAACACGACCTTGATGACCCGTATTTCCCATGGAGTCAACAATGGCCTTGCCCTTGTCCCCGCCGTGACCGGACGGTAAACTTTACGGACTTTAACGAAACGACCCCGCTGCTTAGAATTCGGACGCGGCCTGAAGTCTGGGACGCCCTGGTCGTGAGAGGCGCGTCTTTCGTGGTTGAGTCTCATGAGTAATACGAAAGAAACCATCGAATGCCCGTTACACTACACTTTGAATAAAGTTCCGGTAATTTCTCATAAATCGACACAGCGAGGAACACCGCCAACCGTTCTACCATGATGTGCTCCTCTAACGGTTTCGATAGATCAATATCCACTAACACCGAATGAAATGTCGAGAGAACCATCAAAAACTGGGTCAATTTGTATCGGATTCCCAATCGTGATCGGCGATCCCAAGATGTTATTAGGATCCCGCACTCCAAACCGAGCTCGAAGATTTGGACCCAAACACTTGCCACCGACGTATGTACCTTGTATGGATTGAAACCGGACCCATGGAGAGAATAGAATAGTCCCCCGGATTAAGCGCCCAATTAATACGTAATTAAGCTCGTGCTCCGGTCCCGCATTAAAAAACTTGACACAAAAATCTCTTACCCAAGGGGATTAGTTTCCAATCATTCTTAATTTTCCATATTTCCGATAGCGTTTATGCGAAGATAGTCGCCCATGGTTTATTACCCTCGCTTAAAATCACCTTACCAATCAAAGAATAGGAAACTTGGCGAGGCGTTGTTGATAAACATTCTCATCAATAGTAACGGAATAATAATCTCCTTTCTAATAGGTTTAGGGATAGAATGGGATTTACCATCAACAACATATGAAAATGTTGTAAAACTACCGGCCTCGCATAGTTGAATCCATATCATGGTGAATACTTGAAATAATTTTAGCAAAAGAATGGCCAAATTTGATTGAACATTGGCATTATGGTAATGTCGAGGATTCAATTCATAATCGGATGACATTGAGAGAGAGAGGTCCCAAAGCCTTTAGGGCATACATGGGGCATCATTACACCAAAGATGAATCAAGGATATAGCAGATACTTTGTGAGAGGACCACATTTACAGTGTTGGCCTTTGTAGGAGAGGAGGACCACTATTGTAACCACCTTGGGAGGGACCATAGTTGAAACCACCTTAGGAGGGATCACGCGCAAGGGGACCACCTTTGATGAGTTCATGACCCTAAGTAAGAGATTCGAATGATCCATAGAATAAACCTCCTTGTCGCAAATTCCACACAAGACATAGGAGAACTCGTAGAGGAGAAAATCAACGGAGAACAAGATGTAGCAATAGAGCAAACATCATAACCGAATTGTATCCCAACGCCGGGTAAAACCGCCGAAAAGTCATGGAGGCACGACCACCCTGTGGGTTTGGGAGAAAAAGAGAAGAGAGCATCCAGGTTTTTTTCCTTTAATTTGATTTCCTCTAACTCTGGTGTACTTACAAAACAACCCGAGGTTTTGACTAATTACAAAAAATCCGAGAGACGATTCAATATTACCAAAAAAATCACAGGCTTGATTTTGCCTTATATTTAAGGGATAATTGTAATATTTTAAAAATATCAGGGAGGATTTTGAGATATTTTTTTATCTTATAAATGGGGAAATGCAAAACATAATCAAACCTCAAGGTTATTTTTACAATTTTAAAAATCTAATGGTTTTTTTATAATTAGCCTGACCTTTTTTTTTTTTTTTGCAGTTATCCCTTAATTCTGGCCTTTATTTATATTCCGGTTTATAGTTCAGATACTTTTTATGGGCTTGGCCTATTGAGCCTATCCATATTATAACTTAAGCCCTCACTCTCCAAAGAAATTATTTGATTTGGGCTCAATTTACTTCATAAATTTGGGCTTATGAATTATAGCCCATCATACATCTCGTAGGGAAGGCAAATTGAGAACAAATAGTATAAGCCTGATATAATTCAGGTATAGGTACTCTGTGCTGGAGTAGGATTCAAATTTCATGCTTTAAAGTGTTGAATATTGAATCTCTTTGTCCAGAATCTCTTCAACAACTATTTTGATTTGAATCCTTCTCCAGAATGGGTTCTCACGGTATGCTTCATCTACTAAGTTCATCACCAATGGTTACGTCAAACATGACATGACACGGACTTCAAATTGGAGCAAATTGCTCCTCCAATCATGAGCTAAACAAGGCGCTATTTTAAAATTGTGAACAATGTTCAAGCAGAATGTTGCGCCAAATCCCTTTTTGATTGTATTAATAAAGAGGGTCTCTTTGCGCCTTATCCGGTCTTTGAGCGGTTGTCGAGTCCGTAGCACCTCGAAGCAACAACCGTCAAGGATCAAGGGGGATCTCGTTGTTGCTTTGTCGCTCAAAAGACGCAGCAGGAGAGCCTCAGCGCAAGCAGTGGTGGACGAAGCAAAAGCGAAGATCGACATTGGCATGGGATTTGGTTTAGATGTTTTCTCCCCAAGCCGAATACCACCAGCCGGTTTTGTTGGGTAAGAGCATGAACTGGTTTTTATTCCAATACGAGAAACTATTTCCTATAACCTACCTAATTCCTGTAACCAAACTTACTACTTATAGTTTCTAGTCCTCGATTTTGGCTCTCTCTCTCTAGCTAGTCTCGTTCATATGCGGCGAGTGAATGATTTTTCTTCGTGACAATTTATATTTATATATAGTAGGGCCCCGAGAATGTTAAAAGGTGGGGAGCAAAAGTTGTCATGATATGCCCAGTGGGTTTGTCCGAGTGGCGTGCGCCCATCTTTGGTGGGTTAGAGGTCTCCGGGATCGATCTCGACTATCATTTGAGTGTGGGTTTGGGGTTGTCCATCTCTCGCAGAGAGGATTAGTCCCATTACTTTGTAGCGAGAGCACCATAGGCCAAGGAATAGTGTGGGCAATTGTCAACATAAAGTGGGGATACTACGATGAAAAAAAAAAAAAGTTGTCATGAAATAAAAGAGAAATAAATAAATGAGTGTCGGAACTAAATTAAGACTTGCTATTGAATCATTAATTTTTAATGCATCTTATTTAATATAGTATATATTAAATATAATAATAAAGTTTATTTTTTAATTAACTAAATATATATTTATAATACTATGTTAATAAATAATTGATTTTTCATAAAATAATTTTTGTATTGAAATAATAAGAGTAATGTTTCAAGATTATTCTTTTATGCGAAATTTGAAGTAGAATGGTTAAAGATGAATCTTAAGTTTGGTGCAAAATTACGCTAGAGAGCAAAAGCCTCACTAAAATAGAAATATGATTGGAGATGACCTAACACATTTATTTGCTAGATGTCAAACATCACATTGGGTACTTGTTTACATAAGCAAAAACACAAACACTAACTTGTGTGCCAGAAGTTTTGCTCAATCATCTGGACATAGATGATCCATTCTCACTGGTCAATTAGGCAACGAAGATAGAGAATCAATCAACAAATACTTAAATGATAAATCACAAGAAGAATCACATTGCACCAAGGGAATGTTTGCAAAAATCCTGATTTTATTAAAAGTGATTTATTGTAATATAAGTAAAATTAGTTGATAATCAGAAGTTGAGAGTATTTGATAAAAAAAATTAGAAGCGATAAAAGCTACAGAACGGAATAAGTTTAGAAGGTCCATTATTTGTCTGGCCTTTTGGAGAAGCCTAGTACAAGAATCAGTTTACCAATGCCTATTTATTTCCACTGATAGAGTTTAATATACCACCTTAACATGTCTCTTCTAACTGAATTTAACTAACCATCATTTTTCATGATCAAAAGCTGAAAACGCTATAGCAAAAATGCAGAGTGGCCACAGCAGAAGTACCAAAAGAAGATTGAAAAAGAAAAAAACAGCTGGCCAAAATCACATTATCCGTTGCGTAAAAATAACATAAAACTTTATTCAACATAGACAAACTTAGTTGACAATGGGAAAAAGAAAACTATACAATATTAACACTATTTCGCTAACTAAATAGAAATGTAGCTTGTCTTCAGCTACCATCTTTCATACCAAGTAATTAAGCTCAAGGAGCACAAGCAGCCCAATTAGATGGCAGCCTACTCGAACTTATAGTCGGCATGTTGCGTACATTTACGTCCACAGGCAGCAAGCGATATTCGATATCGAGATCCCTGAAAATTTTAACCATTTCCTCAACAAGAAGTGCTCTTCTTACCCATCTCTCACCCATGTCCTGATGATTCATCCTGTGTGAAAGCCAAACTGAAAACATTATCTTGTTCATGTCCTCCACGTCTCTCATCACTATCATTGGCGCTGGATGCCAGTGATGCCGCTTATTATCAACATACCTGCAATTGCACCAACCATAGCAAACAGGTGAATAATCTCGGAGTCTTAAGGTAAAGGGTTAAATTACAAAAATTACCCTTCATGTTCAGCCTAATTACAAAAAAGGCCCGCTATCTTTTAAAATTACAAATTATATCCTTAATATTTGTTTCTATTTTTCAGAACTTTTTGAGGGGATATTGTAAAACAAATATAAACCTCAAGAGGGTGTCTGCAATAATACTTTACAAGGGTTTTTTTCGTAATTAGGCTAAACATTAGGGTAGTTTTAATAATTTACTCTACGGCAAATTTTGTGATTAGGATACACAAATGTCATTAAAAGCTATATCCGATAATCCGAGAGAATGCTCTATATTCAATTTGGACAAAAACTTGCTCCATCACTGTGTCAAAGCGAGCGCTATTTTGAAGATGTAAACACTTCTACGCCAGTAATGGGGCAAGCCTAAATTTTTTATCTTTCTTTTATGTTTTAAATTAATGATTTTTAGTGTATTAGAATATCCATTAAAATTGAATATACTGTCAATTAATTGTTATCCCACTATGTAGGGTTGGTGGCGTGGAATTTATAGTGTCAATTAATTGTTAAAGATAAGTTAACACTATAATTAGATGAAATTCCAAAACATCATCATCACACGTTTTCCCACTTACATGGGAAAATATCATGAGACAACGATGAGTTGAGATAGTTGCTCTAGTTATTTCCCATTACAAGATTGATATTGTAAAATTAACATGTACATCATGGAACATGACGCTATCCATTAAAATTGAATATTATGGAATATCCCTTTTTAGTGCATGAAGGGCAAATTCTACACTAAAATGGTGGTAATCTGCTGGAGATGTTCTAAGATGCTCATAGAGACAGCCGCTAGCTTCATAGTTCATGCCGCAAAAAAGATAAATTGCTAAAAAAGTATCAGGAGAAGAAGAAGATGCAACACATACCTTGTGATCCTTTCCTTCATTAATGTAATCTTCTCCGTAGAAGTTGAAATGTGTATACAGAAATCAATTGCGTCTCCCATATCTGGACTACGGTAATAATTATGGATCGGCTTTGTCGACAGGATACTGTTTGGGTAATAGATCTTGTGGTTATCAAACTTAAGGAGAACTGTAGTCAATACATTCATTTCTTCAACCACCATCTGAAATTGAAACAAGTAAAGTTGCATAAACGTCATAAAAGGAGTACTATGGATAAGTGCAAATCCTGATAGAACAAGACAACAGGTTGAGTGCAAGAAAACGTACTTGAACTCCATCGACTTCAATACGATCACCCACATCAAAAGGGTGCATCACGAATAAAAAGATGATTGCCTCAAATGTCGTCTTGCATGTGTTTCCAAACATGAACACCACTAAAAGAAGCTGGGAGCTTAAGAAGATAAAGAAGTGTGTAGTTGCCACTTTGAGTATAAGAAGCCAGATGACAATAACGACAATTGCCACCAGGGCGTTCAGCATTTGGTGTAGTTTGTTAACAGCAGTTTTCGTGTCGTTTAGAGACAAAGCAAGAGCTCTCCGTTCTCTGAATGCATTCACCTGCATTAGAAAGATTCAAAATCAGTTGATGTTTGTGGCAACATATTATTCCAAAATTGAAGATAATGAAAAAAAAAATGGCAAAAAAAAAGGCCTTTCTTTACATCATATTCTAAAGACATTGGGTATTGTTAAACCAGGCAGAGTAAAATGAAAGGTTCATAAAATATTTAAATTTCAAGAAAAAGATGTACTGGAACATCTTGACCAACTCTCACAAAGTTAACTGGTTTTTCGGTTGGGTCAACCAAGAGTATACACAGTTCAGGCTGTTAATAGCTTTTTACTGTTAATATATCACAATTCACAGCATGAGCTCCACTAACAGAGGAAACTAGCTCTACATCCTTCAACAACGATGATCAAGTTTTCCGCTACTCAAATTTTTCCAACGGTTTGTGGCCAAACTACACATCACTCCAACAGCTCCAATTCTCCTGTTTCTCCTAAAGAGGTAAGATTACGTTTCTGATCAGATGAGTATTAAAATGGTCTTTTTCAAAGTAACATGGACCAAACAAGAATCCAATCACCTCTACTGTAACAAAGGTATACCTCAAATTTCAGCAACGTTCTTTTTTGCTTATATTTTAGATTTTTTCCAAGTAAAATCATGAAGCAGATATCTATATATGTGCCTCTTGGAAATGTAACTTATAGTGCACATGTCATTCATTCTGATCATAGCTACAAGAGACACATTTAAAAGTCACAAAAAACTTAACGCCAACTATTACTAACTACTAAGTTTATTCCAGGTTGCAATCTTTTTCCCCTGGTTGCTGCTAAATATTGTTTTCTTTGATAGTAGTCTATTTCAGTATCTATAGCCTCTCCTCCTAGTGAGAGGTGGTACTTGACCATACCTATTAGAGATGAGGTCAACGGTTCAAACCGAATCCCTCCCCTCAATCACATTTAACAATAATCACTCAGGTTTTCATTGTGGGGTGCATTGTGGAATCAAATCACTGAACCAATTAAGCCCATTACACTGATGTACCGTTAACCACTATGGACAATTTGGTACAATACCCTTGTGTAATAACTAATAAGAAGAGACCAACGAGAAATGGCAAAACTTAGTGAATACTACCAACATAATAAGGGAAATTGCGAGATAATATCCCTTACCACCCAGTTCTTAAGAGCTTTCTTGTTGATACCCTTTTGCTCACTTCCATCTTCAAACAGATGTATCGTCCTTATAACCTCATCCTCCGCATAAAACGCATTAAATCCTCCTGATAAATATGTCTGTCACAGAAAGCATGCTGTTGTTATGAGGAAATCTACATAACAAACAGGTGATAGCTCAAATGCATGCAACATCATGAGGAAATCTATACAATAAATAAGATCAATACAGCAGAATAAGCTGAGTAACTCCAGGATAGAAAATACTAACACAAAGAAAAACATGAGCAATAAACTGCTGTTAGAAAAACTTCATGAAAAGGAACATACTTAGATCCTGGCATGGCCACATTTTCAAAAATCTTCTTGGCAGCACATTTTGCCTGGTTTTCAGTAGTGATATGCACCATCGCCTCATCGTCGCCAGTCGCACCCTGTATTTTCTCATCTAGAGTCGAGAGGACCCCGTTCCTCGCAATGTTCATCATCCTCTTCATATTCCAAGCCGATATATTCTTCTGATTCAACCTATGCAAATGATCAATAGTGATACGATTCTCCTCTTCCTTCTTCGACAAGACTCTAGAGAAAACGGGAGTCCGAGCATCCGTCAACTCTCTAGACATTCTCGGAGTTCCAATTATTCTTCCACTCTTCAGAAACATATTGGCCTTCAAATCAGCCGGAATAGTCACCCCTGCTTTCTGAAATTTTTGGACTTCAATCATCACCTTCTCTTCCTCTTCATGCTCCTGCTGTATTTCAACCAATGGTGGCCCTGAAAGGGTCTCAATCACATATTGATTGAACAAAGATTCTTGAATCCGATCGAAAAAACGTGCTCACGTGAAACGACGATGCTAAAACCTTAACAAGCAGAGTTTTCAATAACCAAATCAAAGTTCCCACCAAAAGGCACACCCAAATCTTAGTCACATATGGCAAAATTTTACCATCTGTAACAGTCTCAACCTTCTTATCAAAAATGAAATGCCAAGCAATCAAAACCAGCGCTAACCAAATACAATTCTGCACTGCGTTTCTCAACCCGTAAACGAAATATAAAACCCGTTTTCGCAAAAGACAATTCCTCTCAATTGAAAAAACAGCAATTCTAATCACCCACCCAGAAACTAACCTCCCAGAAATCAAAACCAAAACCATCAGCTCCCATTTCCAAAGCGCCAATTCAAAGATAGTTCTCTTTTTCAACATATCAATAGTTAAACTACAAACTAATGCCGCAACAATTAATATCAAACTCAGCAATTGGAGTACTGAAAAAGCGCTAAACTTCATTCTCTTGTAGTCCTCAGGTAAATCGTCTTCCAGAAAGGATCATCCTCGTCAATTTCGCTCGCCCCCTTTCCCAGAAGCTGCGATTTAGCTATTTTTTGAGTCTGAGATCTTAGATTATACTCCTCCGGCGGGTCGAGTAATCTGGACTTGGATTTCGTTCTCAACAGACTAGATTTCCTCCTGAACGAATTGTATGAGCTGCAAACCCGAACCTCATCCCGTTCAGCATCGGATGGGCGATTCGACGCCGGTTCGACGCTTTCGTGAAACGAAACACGAACGTCTCTCGGCGTGTGTTGGGCGAAGTTATAATTGCTCGGGCTCTCGTGTATCTTAGATAATGGAGGCCGTTGGGATAACGGCGAGTCCGACACGAAATCGAAGTCCGTCGACTTGGTGGCGACTCTCGTGACGGCGTCATTCAGGAAATCGTAACTGGAGTCCCTCCACATTCTGTTGGTGCTGGTTTCATTGTTGATACTAGTACCAATGTTTGTGTGGAGCGAATCTTGACCGTCGATTTTACAACGGCGTCTGTGGGAAGAGAAGGGGAGGAGGCGATGGAGGAAGAAGACGTCATGGGTTTTTCTGTTAAGAAAATGTGGCGGTCTTCTTTTTTGTAGTGATAGTGAAGATTTGAAGGATTTAGGAGAGTTTCCATGTGAGGTGGCGAGGAGCTCCAAATCATAGTATGATATAATATGGGACCTTATTTTTTCCAGGGTTATATTTATAGTCGTGCTACAGATTCCAGATGGTTCAAAAGAAGACTCCATTATTAAATAGTTGATGGAAATAATAATGGTGTGAACTGTGAAGTGCTGTGAAGGTGATAGCTCTGGGTACAGACGACAAAAACAAAAGGGTGGTGGTGCAGAAGAGTATTTGAAATTGATGATTGATGAATAACGAAACGGGCAGAGAGCAAGTGGATTGGTAAAATCTGACCCTCCAGATGTCGCCGAATCCATGGCTGTTGTAAATACTCTAGGCGGGACCAGATTTTTATAATTTTGTTGTTCGCTTCATATTTCACTTTTTTCTTCATATTTCATACTCCATCCTAGTCACATTAAATGTCCTTTTAGCACGTGAATTTTTTTCCAAAAAGAATGTCCTTTTCACATTTTCAAGGCTAGTGAGAAAAAGGACATTAAATTTATTGTTTTCCAACATATATTTGTTTGTTCTAAAATAGCATTTATGATTAGTTAAGGGTATAATTGGTATTTATCATAATCCTTAATATGTGTATTTTTTTTAAAAAAGAACTTATTTTAAATAGGAATGAGTATTTCACTTAATTGAATGAATAATGTTATGAATTGTTGATTATTATTTATTTTTTCTGACAAAAAATTTATATTCAATTAAATGCAGAAAAAAATGCAATATTAGAAGTTCAGTACATAAATATTGTTCAAGATAACAACATCTTCCCAAACATACAGGAAAAAAATGATGAAAAACAAACTTAAAAATTTTCGATAGAATATTGAAAGTACTAAAGCCAACTCAAATGACAACGAAACTCTATGGATTTACTGTTTGCACAATCAAAAAGAAGTGGACGACCAAGAATCCAGATTTTCCCAAAATCTGCAGATCTGACGAAGAGAATCTAAACTCGTCCAAGTCAAGCCAAATAATTTTTAATTTATTGGATAAAAACACTCTCACAAGAGAGGAAATAAGAAAATTTATACTTGTTGGTGACATATGATTGTGACGTATTATATTCTAGAGGAAAAAAAAATTGAAGTTAATTAACTACTTCTGCTGTTATAATTTGTTTATATATAACCCACAAGCTTATATTTGGATAAAGTTTAATATCTTATACGTTTTAAATAATCTTATAAAGTATTTAAAATAAACAAAAACATTATGCATTACAAAGATCTATTGAGCAAAAGTCTTGTTGGGTAAATTGAGAAAGGTTTATGTTTGAGAAATGACTAAGTGTTTGAAGTGTATGGCTAGTCGAGGCTGAATTTGATTGAGTCTCAGTTGATGAAAACGTCATGTATACAAGTGCTAATGGTTTAAGCGACATCCCTAAAGATACAACGATTATTTTCTACGTTTCCGTTTTAGCAAAGACTTGCAAAACAGGAACTACAATGAACTCAAAGTGTTTTTGACTTTTCAAGCTTTTGAACAAAGGGATAACAATATGCTCGAATGCAAATGACCGATTTTAATCTTATGATTTTTGTGTCTCAAATCCATCATAGGGTTCGAATTTTATAGGCACCAGGTGCCCACGGAAAGATCATGTCTTTTGGCTCGAAAAAGACATGTTTACACCGAAACAGTGCATCTGTTGAGCCTTTCGCATCGATCGACGCGACCCAGAGCACGCGGCGTGCGTGTGCCACATGCGTGGATGCGAACCAAAATGACAAAGTCTCGACTTGACGACGGGCCGTGCATCGCCGTCTTCGGGATGCGAACGAGTTCGCTGACGAACGACCGTGACGACGCGGGCCGTGCATCATCCACTCATGTGCGGATCACGAACACTTCCTAGTTGGAATCGTTAATTAATTATTTATTTTAAAGGTTTTGTTCCTAAAAGAATAAGGGCCTTGAAGCCAGCCAAGCCCGCGACCTCGACCCATGACCGGACCCAGCCGGGCCGAGCCAGCGGCGGCGGCGGTGGCTTGTGGCGTGTTTACTTTGAGCTAAACCCTCAAGCATGTAGGTCCTCACCCTTTAAAAACTTGGGTTCACCGATGGCCCAAACCCATAAGTCAACTTGGGATATATCAAGTGAGCAAACTTTGCCTCTTTTTCCTATGTGGGATGGAGTATTTCTCCTTCCCCATATTTCCCATTTTCATACTATTTTCTTGTATTAAGTGGCTAACTTCTAGCATTAATTTCTCATTCGCCCGGAATTGATTTTGATAAATTCCAAATGCTATTCGCATCTACTCTCTTAGTAGAATTTTTACAAATAATTTAATTCCATTTTTCACTAATAATACCACTTAATTATTTGGTCAAAATTGGGTCAACACCCATTTTACCAAAACAAAAATTCCAACAATCCCCCACATGAATGAAATTAATACATGCGTGTATGCAGATTCGCTTGAAAGTATTGGCAAACTGTTATTGCATCAGGATAGGTAGCTTGTAGCTTTGAACCTTCCTTAGTAAAATAATATCGGATTTACTGGTTGTTTAGTGACGCGATGTCTTGAACTACTCAGTTGTTTGTGTAAACCGAGACAACAGTACTTACACAATAACAATTCTTACACTTGTTGTTCTCACGTTGTGTCCATTTCGGCCCTAGACCATATCTTAGATTCATAAGCGTTTCTTTGCAGCGGCAATTACTTCTCACTTATATAGGTGATCTCCTATTGAAGAGTATCATGCCATACTCCACCTTTCGGTATAGGAATCATTAAAAGTCTTAAACTTAACCTCACCACATTCAGCAGATTTTCATTCACTTGGATGTTTCGAGAATGAGCTAACACATTTTCCAAGTGTTCAGCTGAACATTCATAACTTAGTTGTCTCATTGAACCAAGGTCTTGGGATCTCTAATTCACAAAGTTGGGTTATCGCTATGAACATTCTTTAGTTTGTGGGTTTTAAACTCATTCCCATTAACAGTTTATACAATTGATCTCGATTTATGCCTTTTGTAAGCGGATCCGCAAGGTTTTCTTTTAACTTCACGTAGTCAATCGAATTAACCCCATTCGAAATTAACTGTCTAATGGTATTGTGTCTTCGACGTATATGTCTAGACTTACCATTATACACACTACTTTGTGCCCTTCCAATTCTTTGATTGACTATCACAATGTATCAAAAAAGACACAGGGCTTATTCCAACAAGGAATATCCTCTAAGAAGTTTCTAAGCCATTATCTTCTTTCTTTGACTTTATCCAAAACAATGAACTCGGATTCCATAGTGGATCGAGCTATGCATGTCTACATAGAAGACTTCCACGACACCACTCATCCACCTATTGTGAAAATATATCCACTCGTGGACTTGGAGTCTTTTGTGTCGATATCCGATTGGCATCACATTATCCTTCTAATATCTTTTTTGGATATGTCGTATAAAGTATTCAATAGTTCATGGTATACTTTAAATATCTAAGTACCCTTGTCACGGCTTTCCGGTGATCCGCATTTGGGTTCTTGTGAACTACTTAGCTTACTCACCTTTGAATATGCAATGTCCGGACGTGTACAATTCGTTAAGTATATTAGACTGCCAATTACTCTTGCATATTCCAACTGAGAAACTGGTTCGCTTCTATTCTTGGTCAAGTATAGACTTAGACCTATAGGTATCTTAGCCGAAGGACTATCAAAAATAGTAAACATTCTATGCTTTCGACATAATAGGATTATGACAAGACGATTCTATCTGAAGTTCTAGAGATTTTAATACCTAATATGACATCAGATAATCCCATATCTTTCATGTCAAAGTTTTTCTTCAACATGTTCTTAGTATTCATGATTAAATCATGACTACTTCCCATAATCAACATATCATCTAAATAAAGGTATACTATGATGTAATCATTTGCAGTGCCTTTAATGTAGACACACATGTCACATTCATTGATCTTGAAACCGTTTGACTTTATAGTGAGTCAAACTTTTCATGCCATTGCTTAGGTGTTTGGTTTAGTCCATAAAGTGACTTAACAAGTTTACACACCTTTCACTCTTGACCAAGGTGCAACGTGCCCCTCGGGTTATTCCATATAGATCTCTTCTTCAAGTTCATCATTCAAGAAGGCGGTCTTAACGTCCATTTGATGTATCTCAGGTTATGCGAGGTTGCAATAGCAATGAGAACACGAATGGACGTAATCCTTATAATAGGAGAATATGTATCGAAAAAGTCATATCCTCCTTTTGTCAAACCCTTTAGCTACCAAACGGGCTTTATACTTGTCAATAGATCCATCCGCTTTATACTTCCTTTTAAGGATCCACTTGCATCCCAAAGGTTTGCAACCCGGTGGGAGATCGACTAACTCCCAGTGTAATTTTGCATGGTGGACTCTATCTCATTATTAATACTTCTTTCCAGAGAGGAGCTTCTGGACTAGACAATACTTCAATTTGTCCTTTTTATTGTGTTTTGGTTCCTCTTCATCATCACTTTGAGATAACCTTGCAGTTTCATAAGTTTGTTTACTCGAACTTTCTTCTTTCCTCTCTTTATTTGGAAAGATATTCTCGAAGAATACAACATTCCTTGATTCAATGATCATACCTTCATTTATATCGGGAATAGTGACTTAATGCACTAAAAAGCGATATGCACTACTATTGTTAGCATATCCAATAAAAAAGTACAATCGTTCGTCTTGGACCGATTCTAACTTGTTTCGACTTAGGCACTTAGACTTTAGCCAAACTCCCTCACACTTTGAGGTATTTATATGACGGTTTACGTCCCTTTCATAACTCATATGGAGTTTTATTTTTACCTTTGTGTGGGATCTTATTAAGAATGTAGTTTGTAGAAAGTATGGCTTCCGCCCACAAGTTTTGGGGTAAGCGAACTTAACAACATCGCATTCATCATCTCCTTAAGAGTACTATTTTTGCGTTCTACAACTCCATTTGATTGAGGTGAGTAGGGAGCTGACCATTTGATGAATTATACCCACTTCCGGGGGCAAAATTCTTCAAACGGAGCAACATATTGTCCTTTGTATCACTTGAATCATCTTAATCTTCAAATTAAGATGATTTTCAACTTCATTCTTATAAGTCTTAAAAGCTACTAAAGCTTCATCTTTGCTTTTCAAAAGATATACATATCAATATCTTGCAATCGTCTATAAACGTTATGAAGTACTTTTTCCCACCTCGAGTTTGTACAAGTTTTAAATTACATACATTCTGTATGAATTAACTCGAGTGGTTTGGTACTTCTCGTTATCGAATAAAAACGAGTCTTTGTGCCAACTTTGCTTCAACACACATTTCGCATTTGTCTTGTGAATCGGTTTTAAACGTAGGTATTAATTCCGATTCACTAAATTTTTAATTGTGTTGAAGTTTACGTGTCCTAATCTATCATGACATATATTAGAACAATCCAACAAGTAAAATGAAGTAATAGTTTTATTCTTCGCCTCTCTTGCGTGAAAAGCAGACATTACATACATATTAAAAAGGCCCTTATCAAGGTAGCCCTTACAAAGAAACCGACCATTCTTGGTCATTACAAACTTGTTGGACTCAAACACTAGTATAAACCCGCCTTACTAAGCAAAGGACCGAAAACCAAATTCTTGCGGATGTCCTAGGGACATGGAACACATCTACAAGCGTAAGCTCGCTGCGGAAGTCATCTTAAGCACAACTTGCCAAGCCAACGATGTTGGAAGTCGAAGAATTTCCATGGAAAGCTTTCTTCCATTTATTGGAGTGTAGGAGGAGAATATTTTCTTGTCAAAGACAAATGTGACGAGTAGCTCGGTATCTATCCACCACTCCCTCGGGTTATCCACCATATTGGCTTCAAATACAACGGTGGTGAGATCGAGCTTCGACATATCGATTGAACCGACTTGTCCTCCGTCACATTGGTTTGTTGGTTACCACTTTGATTGCTTTTTTCGGTGTCAAGCAATCTTGGCCATATGGTTCGGTTTGCCACGATTGTAGCAATTACCCTTGAACCTTTTGGCCTTTTCCTTGTCTTTCCCAGTGCTTACGTTTCTTGCTAGTGCTCAATTTAGCAAGATTGGCGTGGCCACCTCGATTTTTGTGCATTCCTTTTTATATATATTTATATTTTTGATATAGTATAAATCTAAATTCTAAAATTTATCGGTTACTCGTTATATAAATGATATGTGTAGATATATTTAAACAATCAATTTTTTGGATGAACTCCTATTTACGAGACACACAAATTTTTAGGGCATGGGTAGAACAGAGCAAATTATGTGCGAGAAAAGCTATCAATTCTTAATGTGAAATGCATACTCTCAATATTACATTGAGGATAATATTATAAGTATAGAGCTAAGTACTAAGGATGACAATTTTGTCCGGTCATGTGACCCGTCATGGCCCATCCGTTTGGTCGTCCCGCTTTGTGAACCGTGGTGGGGCGGGGATGGTCTGAGGTATTCTTCCTCTATGGGTATCCGCTTGACTAGAATATCTATTTACTAAAATATATTTTGTATATATAATATATATTATAATATAATCTTTATGGATTCTTATATTATATCGAGCATTTATTAACTAATAATGATAACTTTTGTAAATAATATTTATAAATATATTATAAATATATATTGTTTGATAAGTGTTTTTATCGTAATTTTGATGATTTTATTTAACCAAGTTTTTCACCAAAACAATGTCCCTAGATGTTGTCCAAATACTCTAATCGATTTAAAATATTTTTACTAATTTTTTGGATATTGCTTGAAGTTTATTTTTGACAAAAAATGGACAACACTTTCGTTTCGTGGTCAACCGGTTGCCCTAGAGTGCAACTCGTGCCTGAAAGTTTGATTTCTAAAACGGAAAAGAGACGGAAAGATTTTACATGGAGGTCGACCGATGCCTAAAGTACAAAAACAAGAGACAGGCTTCTCTGTAATGAAAAAAGAGGGAGTTGGACCGGTCTAATAGGGGGCCGACCGGGTCCCCTTGACCAGTCCAACAGCAATTTTTGTAGTTATAATTCAAAATTTGTATTAGAGGTCGACCTAATGTTTTATCAGCAAACTATCCGTTGAGCACCAGACAACTTTTCATGATTTTAAGGGATTGATTTCTAACAGCTATAATCTCCATTTGATTTGTATTTTTTTTTTTAGATTTCAATCTCAATGAGGAGTCTATGTAATCGAAAATCAAATCCAAGACCTCTCCTATAAATAGATGAAGGATTGAAGTAACAAGACACAACAACACAAGCAATACAAATACAAGCAAACTCTTGTTCTTCACTTTCATATTCTTGTTGTATTTAGCCTAAGTCTTTCACTTGCACATCTTGAGTAATAGGCTTTATTCTTGATTATACTTGCACTTCAAAGTTGTATACTTCTATCGAGTTATAATCTTGAATTTGTTTCAATCATCCAAATCAAGATATCTTTGTTAGTGTTTTTATGGTACAATCACACTTGAATGATTTTAGGTGTTGAACATTGTGGTACTCTTCATAGGTGTAAGAAGATTGTGGTAATCTTCTCTGGTGGTGTTGTAAGAAGAGTGTGATACTCTTCAAAATGAAGGTGTAATAGTTTTGGTATCTATTAATAAATTTTCTTTTTTCTTTTTCGAATCCACTTCGGATATTCTGCGGTGGTAGAAGATTAGGCCCTAGGTGGGTTGAACTTCTCTAAATCAACGCGTGTTGTTTATTTTCTCGTACTTATATTCTTGCTATCATTTCTACATTTGAAAAAGAGGGCGAATATCAAAAATTGAAATAATCTATTCATCCCCCTAGATTATCGTAGCCACTTGGACTAACATATATTTTCAATTTTTTGTATTTAATTATATTTATATTGGTAGGATGGATCGACTCACCTTGTCCCGTAATTAGGGGTGGCAATTTGAGGCACAACACGATTGACCGACACGAACACGACACGAAATTATAGGGTTTGAGTTGAGGCTTATTGGGTTCGGGCCATTATCGGGCTGACGCGATAAGGCACGATAAAAATCGGACTGGCACGATAAGACACGATGATTTTTTAATTATTAATAATTAATTATTTATATGGGTAATTTAATAATAATTGATTATTTTTACTTGACTATTTTTATTAAAAAAATATTAGAATATATATTTTAGGTATTAAATATAAAGAATATAAAAAAAATCATAAGTTTTATTTGTTAACGGGCTTACCTAAATAAATTTGACAATTTTTCTTATCGTGCTTATCGTGTCGTGTCGTGTTTTTCGTGTTTTTAACATGTCGTGCTCGGGCTTAAATTTCAGGCCCGTTAAGCTTATTATGCCGTGTTCGTGTTTGGGCTTATCGTGGCGTGCCGTTATCGTGCTGGTCCGATAACGTCCCAACACGAATGATTTACCAGCCCTACCCATAATCCACGGGGTCAACCTAAGCCGTTCTAGGAATAAGGCAGTCGAGTCTTTAGATATCAATTCCGCCCCATTAATATCTCCACTTAGGACTTGAGGCTTGTAGGCCTTGTTTTACACTGGGCTTATACGTTATATTGCGCGTTGAGGAGTCAGAATTTTTATTACTATTATTTAAACTCGAATTATATATGAAGACGTCACTTACCTTAATATATACTAAATAAGAGGTATGTAGGTATGTGGTAGACAAGCAAAGGGTATATAAGTAGTTTGTATTTTCTTTTAAGTAAATGTAGCATGATCAAACCTTCAAATTGAAATTTATAATAAACATATATTTTTAGAAAGTATGCTTGTAATATCACGTATCACTGTATATGTGTTTAGATATTTATAATTATAGTTATTGTCATAATAAATTATTTAAATTATAATATTTATATTGACTAATATAGAATATCAACTTAAATAATAATAATTCATAGGAAATTAAATAAATACTAATTGAATTTTAAGTATAGTAATGTCAAAAATATTTTGAGTATAGTAAAATTTCAAATAAAATTCATATAAGTATTAAATTTAGCGAATAATAGAAAGTATCAAGATTACCTAATTTGAGAGAGTAATAAAAAGCTGCCAAATTTGAGATATTTTAAAAGATACTAAAATTTATAATATTTAATGAATTAGGATATCTTGTTAAATTGGTTTAGTTGGGAACTTTCGGAATATTTTTCTATTATATCCTCTTAGCTACTTTAAAAAGACTTGCAAAGTTACAATGGGTTAATTGGTAGTTTCCTCATTAATTAGAACTAATTCTCAATTAACCGAAAACCAAGGATTAGAATTAGAGAGTTAGAGGGACACATATTTCACTTCGTTAAATTTTGCTTGGCGCATGGAACAAATTTATTTTTCTACTTTTTGTTCCACTACATTAGATGGATGATGGACAGTGTTTTAGATAAATATATGTTTTTGACTCTTTATATGTATATACAATGTATATCATCCAATGAAATGGAACAATGAGTGAAACATGAAATCGATTGCAGCCTTTCTTGGGTTTCTACTCATTAGATTAGCATTTTTGTAACACAAATCTTTTCTATACTTAATGGGTTTCTTCTATTGATTGTAATCATGCATGTGAGTTTATTTTATTCAAATCTTTGATCAATCATGCAGATGATCAATGATTTATAACCTTATCTAGGATTAGTCTTGTGATTTGAATATTTTTATAATATAATAGTGTGAAGTAAAGCAAGTCCTGATATTAAAATTTAAACCGTGTCATTTGAGTATGGTTATTGATTAAATTTGTGGGCGATGTCAAACTTTTTTATATAATAGAGTAAACTGTAACCGCTACTTTTAGGTGCGCATTGGATAATTTATTGGACTTGCGCAATAGCTTGTAAACCACATCACCATGTAAACCTCACTAGGTAAGTCTTTCATGCGATAAGCTCGATCAAGTATAGCAGAGATAGAGTTGGCAAAATGTAGTTTGGCCCGAGGTTTGAGTTGGGGTGAACAATGATTTTCTAGGTCCAAAATAATTAGGCCTACTTGGTCCAATTCAATTGGCTAGGGATGGTAATGGATAAATTTATTCACCCATTTAAAGCTATCCATACCCAATCCTTATAATATTTGTATTACTCGTCTCGTCAAAACCCGATTAAGAAATTACAACTATTACAACACATCCCAAATCCAATTGTTGATACCCTCTTACTACCGTACCCGCAAAAAAAAAAAACTCGTTTATTTTATATCAAAACTTATAATTATATGAATATTTAAATGACTAGGGATGGCAATGAGGCGGGTCGGTCGGGAACAGACCGCCAGGTGTCAGAACGGGATGAGGCAGGTCGACCCACCACGATCGTGGGCGGATCGACAGATTATGTCCCGATTTTAAATTAAATTAAATAAAATAATGAGAAAAAATGAAAAAAAAATATATTAATAAAATATTATTTGAAATTTATTATTATCAATTTATAAATATTAGATATAATATAAGAATACATAAAAATTACATTATAATATATATTATATATACAAAATATATTTTAAAAATAAAAATATTAGGCGGGGTGGGGTGGTGCCGCGGGCGAAGTGATACCTGGGCCGTCATGTCCCCCCGGGTCACGGGGGTGGGGCAACCCATCTGAGGCGTAGGATCGATACTGCATGGTGGTCAAAATTGTCATCCATATAAGTGACTATTTAAATGACATCATACCAAAAACCAATTATTATATAAGACAATGCCTAATATGATAAATTCTCAATAAAAACAATTAATCATTTCAATTTTGCAAATCAAGACATTTATCATCATTGATAAACTAAATCAAAAGCAACATATAAATGCAGATGCAACTAATACATTCCTTAAAATTGCAGAATATCAGACATGTAGTTCTATTAAGCATGAAAAAGGTAAAACATAGTTGAAACGAAATATATCATGCCAGGTCTAATAAAATAAGTGGAAATTACTAAGGGATAAATGGGTTCGAGTAGTGGGTATCCAGATGAGTAAAACAATACCCTCTTTGTATATAAATGAGTAGCGATTTCTCAACACATATCCATCTCAAATCCAAAAAGACTATCCATACCCATCTCATTATTAGGGTCTAGGTGGGTGGGTACATGTATTATGTATATACCCGTCCAGCTACCATCCCTATGATTGGCGGGTGAGTCGGGGTTAGTCAGACTCGATATTTTTTGTGTACAAAATGTACACGTGGGCAAGTCGGACCATGTTTTTTTAGGCCCGACCAAGATCAGGCAAGTCTAATCTAGTCCAAAATTTTCACAAAGCTCGATGGGCTTGGGCGAACTGCCCGACACTATCCGTTGCCAACTCCAATTGCAGATATGGGGATTCAAATTTGAAACCTCTCGAGCTCAAGAATTGTTCTAGGCAACCCCATGAGAGGGTGGACAATAGCAAATATTATTCCTATTCAATGTCGACATATGCATACAAATTGTAAGGGGTCCAGTTGCTTGTGGGTGGCAAAATAAAAACAAACCAAATGGGCGGCAATTGTTTTGAATGAGTATAATTTGAAATTAGTAAATTATATATTTCATACATTTGTCAAATGCACACTACACATGTGCGGAAGTGATTAATTGTTTAGTCACAATGTTTTCTGGTCAAATTTGAATATTATGAGTGTTACATATATATAAATGAAATCAAGAAGCCATTTCACATTAATTATATAAATATGTCCGTGTATAAAAATAGTCCCATTGCATTAGATTGACTAGATGTTACACCAAGTGAACTTTTTTTTTTCAAGTACACCAAGTGAAATCACATTAAACATAATGATATTTTTTACAAGTGTTACATTACATAAGCATATATAACATGAAGTTTACTTACTAAGCTTTAGCTCACCAGTTTAATTTTTCCCATATTTCAGGTGATGAAAATTAGGTGCTTCGAGAAGATTACTCGGAAGGTAGACTCACCCAAATAGCTTAATAAAGTTGATTTAGAACTAAAGATTTGGATTTAGTTAATATTTTATGTTTTCTTTGGAATTGGGATTTTATTTAAAGTTTATAGTCTGGTATTTAAAAGTTAGATATGCATTGTTTATTATTTAATTTTATTTTTAAGTCAAGATGTGAAAGTTGAGATTTCTAACAATTGGTTAGGTCATAATTATGATCTTATTCCGCATTGAAAGTGAAGTTCATGGTATATTTTAGAATTTCTAAACTTAGGGTGCCACAATACTACGTACTCCAGAGAAATAACATAATACAATTTATATTTTTACTCATTAAGATAATATAATAATAGAACAATCTCCGGTCTACACCAGAAAAATAAATTAAAGTTACACGGATTATCGAAATAGGAATAACATGATAAGCTTTTTTCTCTTAGCCATACTCGAAGGTTTTATATTTTACATTAATTATACATTTCAAATTCTCTATTTAATTTAATGTTTCATTTTATATTTTCAATTGTACATTCATGTCAAATATATATAACTAATATTAATTATATATTTTTAAAAATATTTTATACACACAATATACATCAGCTAGCACATGTATTATACAGAATATGCAATAGACACCACATCAAAAATAAAAATCTAAACTTCTTACGTGCATGATCATGTAATCTAATTAACGTGTACTACTGGTAATAAAGAACCTTTCTTCTAAGTGATTCATCTTTTAATACTTCATTAATTGTTGAAAGTGAGTAGTACGTATCAATGGACCTAACAAAAAGTAAAAGAGAAACAGACCGCCAACCAATTTGATGCTTTTAATTAAATTATAGAGTGGGGCAGTTGTGGTCATGTCGATCTAAGCACATTATTATATCAACAAATTAATGAAATTGGCACAAATATGCCCTATGTTACATCGCACGAGTGTGATACTCTACACGCATCGTATTCGTAATTTCGCACTCAATAAAAAACGACAAGGGTCAAATTAAAGAGTCTTTATTTTGTTGGCAATTTTTTATGGTCCTTTTAGACTCATAAAATATTTGAATGTTGTCCAGTAATATAAAAAAAAATTAGAGATTTGGTTTTGTCTTCGCCTACAACTAGAGTTGTCAAATGGGTTGGTAAATATTTACCATCAAAAAAAAGAAAAAAAGCAGGCGGGACAAAATTCCATCGGACCACCATTTGGGATGTCCAAACCCGACCCAACTCATGAAAATACACATGAGAAGTTTGGCCGACAGGTCCGAAATTTCGGGTCTAATTGGCCGAGCCAAATAGATCTGACTCTTTTCGGGCTTACAATATCACAGTCTGACCCTATTATTGGGCCAACCTACCGGGCCGGACTAGTTTTGACAATGTGGATTTTAATTTTTGAAATGAACTATAAAGCAAATGTGTAAAATTTGGTAACAAAATGAGATATGATCGATGCAAAGATTAGGTGACAAAGTATAATAACTTTAATTTACTTTTAGACAATTTAACGTTTTTGCCCTCACGACCACGTATGAGTAGATGCTTTTGCCCCACGTGTTGCGCACACAACACTTTTCCCTCACATACCCAGGTAGCAAAGTGCAAAGCCCGAGTAGTTTATTGTGAGTTGCCTAAATACAAAGTTTAGATTGGAAACCCAAAAATTAAAATAGCCATAATTCCGGATTCCATTGGAAACCCAAAAATTAAAATAGCATAATTCAGGATGAATTTATTTCCCCTTTATAAAATGTTATTAACATAATTAATTGTGTGTGAAAGTACAACATTTCCTCTTAGTCATACCAAGGTTTCATATGTTTCATTAGTTATGCAATTTAAGTTCTCTATTTTAATTTAATATAATTTTATATTGTATATCACACATTTATATCAGGTGTTTATAATTAACATGAATTATATATTTAAGGTAATTAATATCTTAAACATATACTCTTCTGTCATAATAAGATAGGTAAGTAAAGTATTTCACACCGATTAAAACACAACACAATAAATGTAATTGAGATCATAACATTTTTTTTATTATTCCTCCTTTGCCCTTGATTTAAATGAGAATATATCATTGTTGGTCTCAACTCTCAAGCAAAGTGAATTAAATAAGAGTTGTTTAGTCTATTGCTGTGTAATTAATACTCTCAATAAGAAAACAAGCCTATAATTTAAAACGAACAAAAAAGGAAAAGTTATCTATCTTATTTGGACGGAGGGAGTAATATGCATGTATTAAATAGGATACAATAAAATACCAATGAAAACTCTAATTTGCTTCTTATGTCCATTATGTAATCTATTTATGAGTAGTGAGTAAGAACTTTCCTTATAAGTGCTTTTTGTTTAAAGTGAGGGTTTAATTAAGACTATTTAAAACATTCTAAAAACTTATTCTCGAATTAACTAACCCTAGACCCTAACTTTGTTCGTGTGGCAGACAAATTCCATCTATTACCTACTTTATTAATAAAGAAGAAAATCACTAGAAGAAATATCAAACATAAGAATAGATATTATACATTTATACTATCAGCTAACCTGACCAATCACGTATGTTTAAATTCATTGGACCAAACAAGAAGAAAAGACAACCAAGTTGATGTTTTTTCCATTCAATTATAAGAGTGCTGCATTTGAGGTGTAACGTAACGTGTCGATTCAAACAACAATTACAATTATCACCCAGTGCGTGAAATTGTATGTACATCGGACGAGTGTGACACTTAAAAAGAGAATTTCAGTGTGTACGGAATAGTAAACGATGTGGGTCCACGTGTCTTTAATTTTGTTCTCTGTGTTGCCGCCATTTGCGCACCTCCGCGTTTTATACTCGGACAAAATTCCCAGCTGTGCTTTCTGTAATTCGACTTAGAATTAAAGCCGACTGACAGATGGCGGCGCGGCTGATTACGACGGCGCCACGGAGGCGAACCACCATCTAGCACGGCGTCTGTGACACGCAAAATTGATACAGCTTAGCTCCCATTCAACGTTATGGCACTCACGGGCGGATCCAGAGATTGACGATATGGTGTGCTAAATACTCGTGCCGGCGGCTTGGCGGAGCAAGGACAACTGGTAAGGGAGTCCAAGAGTAGAGGTGTCAATCTTGTCGTGTTTCGTATTCGCGGGTAGTATTGTGACACAGAAACTATAGGTCTGACATGAACCCAAACACGACTCATTTAATTATTTGTGTCTAGATATACGACACGAACACGAGCCGTTTACGACACGGATAACTAGACACGACACGGAAAACCTATATAATTTAAAGTTGACACGGAAAAAAATAAAAAAATGGAGAAAAAATTAATATTACAAATAAAAAATACATTAAATATTAAAAAAAATGTGTTAAGTTCGTGCCGGGTTATCGTGTCGTGTCATAAATTGACGCCTCTAGCCAAGAGTAAAAACAAAAGATGACATTTAGTATATATACGAGATAATAAAGTTTATATATATTACATTTGTATCAAAAGAATATATAAATATTCATTAGTAATTTTTTACAAATACATCATTAAATCCTTAACTTGTTTAGAGTCTCTTTTGCATATCACGAAAATTATCTACAATTTAATTAATCCTTTTTCTTTTCAATATATTAGCAAATAATAACGAGAAACCCACCTTTTGATGAATATAAAATATAATTTTAAGATGATAATAAGATAAAATAAGATCCACAAAATCTCCAATTTAACTTACTAAAATTTATGGAATAATTTTTATCCAACAAAATTATGAAGGGGGCGAAAATATTAAATAATAAAAATATAGGTACTAAAAAAAAAAAAAAAAGAAAGTTTGGGGTCGGGGCACCCCTGAGCCACCATGTGGCTTCGCCCCTGCTTGGCGGTCAACGACGGAGCTAGGGGCTCGACCTCTGCATTTTAAAAGAAAAAAATAGTATGTAAATTTTTTGAAGAAACTGTTTTATTTAATATTTATATGATTTTTATGTTAATCTTTTATTTGGCCAACCATAATTTCATGTATCGGTCTTGGTATTTTTTCCTGGCTATGCGGTGAATTTGATAGAGAGAAATGCCGATTTTATTTTCTTGTATCATTTTTTCTTTGTAGTTTTTTTTTGTGTGTTTTTCTATTTTGTTGGTGTTATTGTGGTTCTCGATTGAGAGGTGAAGCCGTAGGCGGGTCAGAGGTATCTGCCTTGCAGTATATGGTGATAGCTCATGTGAGGGGTGTATTTTCTTGTGTTTATACGAAGTCACAAGGTTAATTATGACCCCATGTGGGTAGCCACCCACTTGGGTGACATATAATAAACTTTGTTGTCTTGTGTTTATACAATCAATCTCCTTTGAGGAGTGCATACTCATCTTTTCCTGTGTGTTTTAGACTCCTCGTAAGTCATGGGAGAGTTTTTGTTTTTTGTTTTTTATTTTCTTTCAGTATTTGTTTCTCCTTAGGATTGTATTTTTCTAGGGATGACAATTTTGGCTCGAGCCATTTGGGTTGCCCGAACCGTGACCCATGGTGGCGCAGGGCGGGTCTAGATATCACTTCGCCCCGTGGGTACTCGCCCCGCCCTACCTACCAATATTTTTTAATACATTTAATATATATTATATAAACATATATAATATATATTATAATATAATTTTATATATTTAATATTATATGTAGCATTTATATATTGATAATCAATTATAAAAAATATTTTATAAATATATTATAAATAGGTTTTTTCTTTTTATTTTTTATCTTTTTTGTATTTAATTTTATTTAATTCGGCTCAAGATGGTTGTTCTAGGTGTTTAGATACCCACTCCATCCTATTGTCATCCCTATATTTTTTTCTTAACAAATATTTGTGCAACGTGATCCTTTTGCCAGTAGGCAATTTGTATTTTTGTGCTTGAATTTTAATAAAATACTTTTGGTTTTGGTAACAGAAAAATACTCATGTCTACTTTACCACGGTTATTATGATCATAGCTGCCCCAACTAGAATCAAAATCAGTTAAATGCTACCATGTTGGCGAAAATGATTTTCATTAGCATAAAATTGTATAGTTCTCAATAAGTGTCATGACCGATCAATAATTTTTCAAAAAAAAAAAAAAAACAGTGAAGTTTTGACATTTTCAAGAATATAGGAGTAACCTATTAATAATTTATTCATCTAGTAAATGCATTTATCATGTTTTAGTTTTCAACTTACATTTATATTCAGTATTTTAATATGTTCCTTAATATGTGTGATTTTTTTTAAATGACACTTATTGTAAACTAAAAGACTACATTGTTTCCCTCCAATATTCTTGAAAGCTTTCAAGACATAATATTCATCAATAATAGAATCTACATATAATGAGTTTGGGACGCGAATATTGAGTAATTGTTTAAATTTAACGTGCATATACTAAATAAAGAACTATAAATGATCAGTTTGAGTAGACATGTATGAACTGATTAATAAATAAATAGAGTATGGCTACTATGATTAATGATAAAAGAAAATTAGTTCAAAAAAAAATAGATAAAAAGATTTGCACCTTATATGTATAAATTTTAAAGTTGCATTGGAACCCAGCTCGGACCTACAGTAGATTCACCCATAAGATTTGCACTACTTTTGTCGATATTTAGTTGTCTTGTTAGTTATATTACTAATTGCTTTTTTTTTTTTACGTTCTAAAGTATCTCCACACCAGTCGGGACACATACTCATACTTCTTTTGGATTATGGGACATCTATCTTTCCCAAAGAAGATGGTCATGGAAAGGAAAGGGGAAACCCCAACCCTCTCACTCACGATGCGATAGTCGAGTTTGATTTCAAGGCGCCGAGGTGCGCAATTGCAAGCGCCAGCTAGCCAACCAACAGGGTTATATTACTAGTTGTTGAAGTCTGGAAGTTTCTGTAATACTAGTTGTCATCAAATTAAAGCAATAAGTTATTCATATGATAAGTCTAAATAATTGGTGTAATTCATCTTGAAGTGCACGTGACAATAAATCAACTCAATTTGTTTTATTCGACTTAAATATTGATAATTATTCATTGTTTTTATTGTTTGTTGATGACTTATAATCTAAATAACTTCATACAGTCTATTCTATAGATCGTGTTTCTTATAGTTTATCAGCAAAATTACAAAATGTTGGGGTGAGATGCAGATTGTGAAAACTTTATACATAATGATTTTCTATTAGTTTGGACGTTATAAGTTAGAAAGTGGCTAATTTATTAAACTAAAGCTATTTAAAAATTTGTTTAACCAAGTAATGCCAAAAACAAAAAAAATGAACATGTGAGGTGAAAACAGAGTTTAGTTTTCTAAATTCAGGAATTTTTTCCAAATTTTGAGCAAAAATCAATTGTACTTATCCGAAAAATAGTGCATGTATTTTCAAATTTGTAAAGTAAAAAATTTAATTAATTATTTTGGAAAATTAATTAAAAAATTTATAAAAAAACAGAGTTAACTAAAATTTCCGGAAAAACAAAAGGAAAACTGAGAAAACAGAGTTCATAACTCTGTTTTCTTAAAAAATTATGAAAAAGTTCAAAATTGAGAAATCAGAGTTTAGAACTTTGTTTTCACCTCATATGTTAAATTTTGTGTTTTTGACATTACTTAGTTAAATAGATTTTAAAATGGCAAAAACTTGTGAAAGACGATACATTGTTTGAATACACTAAAATTAAGTGAATTCAGACAAAATATCATTTGTTACACTAAAAGTATCACAATTTATACTAAAAGTATCACTTTTTACGCTAAAAGTCCATTCCATTGCACCGTGCAACCGTCTTACAAGAGGCATACTCTTTTAAATTAGCTTTAGTTTAATAAATTAGCCTTTGAAAGTTGGTTAATTAGTTGCAACAGTTATCTAGTTTTTCCTGTTGTATATAAACACGAGCTACACAATGTAATCACCAAGTTAATTTACAGAATGAAATCAGTTTACATTTTATATTTCTCTTTTCAATATTTCTTTTATTCATTCATCATTCATATTTAATTTTGTTGTGTATCTATTATATTAAACCATTTATTTAATTTTCTAAAGTTTGAATTACTTAATGTTAAAAAGTTTTTTGAGAAAAAATACATTTTTCGAATTAACGAAGAATGTAAATAAAAATTGGGATACAAATGTTCAAGGTATACTAAAATTTATATAGATTCTTTTTTATTAAGCGCAATTTTGTCCAAATATTAAATTCCAATTAGATGTAGGATTAAGTGTACATTGACAAGTTTGAGAGTGTATTTGCATGCAATCAAGCTTTTGAGGTGTATTATTGTATTTTCCCCTATTTATATCTTCTAATAATTTTTATAATTAAAATAATAGTATTATAATTGAGGGGGACTCCGAGTGGGATTTAAGGAATCCGAGTGGGGCTCGCTTGCCGGTGGGCGGGTGAAACGGAAATGACAGAGAAATTGAGGGGAAAGGGGTACAAATTGAGGGGGAATCAGACACCAGTATGCCGTTTGTTTTTTACAATAATTAAACAAAAATCGTGTTTTTCTCATAAAATCCTTTTTGCATAAAATATTAACTCCCTCAATATCTGTCACGTATTGATAACTCAAAAAAATTCGCATAATAAAGTATTAAATTCGTCTGGATTCTCAATTTAAGAGAAAATTTGTTAAATTTGGGGACTTGCAGACGATCCCACGTGAAGCGTCACGATATGGGGAAGAGAGCTCAGCCACCAAAGTGAGGTTAGGTGCCCATCCTAAAACTAATTGATGATAGGAGGAGTAGCTCACTTGGCTTATAAATGGACTCTCTTCCTTTCTTAATTAATGTGGGACAACTCACAAGGCGTATATCTCAAAGAATTAGCACAAAAATTTTGATTATGCAGTTTCAACTTATAGTAGCATATATAAAAAATAGGGTATATAACACTTTGCCTCCCGAAGTATTGCAAAAATTTTCACTTTGCCTCATAAATATTTTTTTAACACTTTATCCATGAACTTAGTATTTTCCTCACACCAAACCCTATGTGGATGTGGTAAAGTGTACAAAAAATATTAAGTTCATGGAGTATAATGTTACAAAAAAAATTAAGGGAATAAAGTGCACAAACTCACATAGTCCATGAGGAAAGGCCCAAAGGGCGACCGCCCCGGGCGCCCAAGGTTTTAGGAGGCCATTAGTCTACCATGTATGTATATTATCTCTATATGCTCGTTCAATTTTTTCTTCTTATACACTTACCAATAACCAATGATATAATTTTTAAAATCATCACGTTTTGTATATCATATTCAATATTCGTGTCTTTTTACCGTTCTTCATCCATTCGCCAAAAACTTTTTTTCCGTCTGAAGTTTAGGGCTTAATCAAAAGAAAAATCCAACAACATCAAGTGAGAAAATTTTACAAGATAACACACATTGCGTAACTCTTAAATCATTGTTGAATACACGTGGGAGAGCCATGTTGGAAGTGTGAAAGTCATTAGATACCGAACTTCGCAAATAAAAGAAGTCTTATTAGAAATACTTGACACCAGTGATAATGCCAAAACAAAAAGTAAAATTGAGAGTTTAATAAGCGAGTTAGAGAAATTTCGATTTTTTTTACGCATGATTATTTAACATGACATTTTATTTGGCATTAACATGGTAGCGTTTTAGATATTAATCAGATAATTTATTTACTAAAATGAAAGTGTTACAAGTAGAACAAAAGAATCAAAAGATAACACTTGAAATCTTAGAGTTTGCAAATGCTTTGGGTTGTTATCCTAATGTCTTGATTGCCTATAGAATATTGTTAAGTACGCTTGTGGCTGTGGCATCTGCAGAAAGAAGTTTCTCTAAGTTAAAATAATTAAAAACAAACTTACAGTTAACAATGTCACAAGAAAGATTATATGAATTAATTTAGCAATCTTATGTATTGAAAAAGATATGTTGCATGAGATCAAATTGATTATGAAATATTATTGCTGAGCTCAAAATGCTAGAGAAAGCCATTTTAAATAATGTTTTTTGATATAATTTTTTTGTTTACATTGTATAGTTTTATGCTAGTGATGTTGCAATGAAAGGGGCTTCATTTTTATCTTTCGCCCCGAGTATCTAAAATGTCAGGACCAGCACTGCACATAGTTTAGAGAGTTTAGTGTAATTAACCCTAAAAAATATTGCAAAGAAAAAAGATTACCAAACAATAAGGGGAGAAAAAAAAAAGAAATAGTTTGTTAAATCAAACTTAATTCGCCAGTTGGACTATTCAACATCCAGCGGGGTGGGTCTGAATTTTTTTTGCCAGAACTAGACTGTGCTTAGTATCAAAATCCAGTAACATTAAAGCTATAATGGATCCATCATCCATTCAACATTTGTGGAGTTTATGAACTCAAATTATTAAATCAAGTTTTCTCAATCAATAAATTAATCATGCCCAACAATGTTAATGGGCCTGCCTTATAAATTACTATTTGGGTGTTTGAAACCCATCCCAAATATACTTCTGTATATATATAGTTCATTTGTACCATTTGAATTCTTTGAGTTTGTTTTGTTCTACTTCCTACAGAAATAACCCATTTGTATAATTGGTTTTCCAAGAAGTATATTTTGGGCTTTTCAAGAAGTGTGTCTAATCCCATCGTATATAAGCCTATAATTGTACAGGTTTAGATAATATATTGTATAGGTTTTTAGTAATTTTTTTGTACAGATCATTAATTTATTTGTAAATTCTTGTACAGGTTATTAGTTAATATATTCTTTTTTTTAAAAAAAAACAGGTTATTAGTAATTTTTATGTAAATGTTATTAACTTAATAGTAACTTTTCATACAATAACATAATTTTTTTTGAATGGCATGGGGTAAAAGCTGCTGGGGGCTGACCCATAGCCGGACACGGGCCAGGGCGGGCCTGAGCCTTTAGATATCCGCCCCGCCTCATTGCTCAAGTGATATTTGGGTATTCCATTTCGGACTATTACGTAGATCATTTGGGCTACTTGATTTTGGGCCTGATTCTAAATTTTTTGAAGGAATTTGAGTGATCAATTTTACTTGTATCTTCTGCAGATTCCCAGTATCATGGGTTTGAACTTAAATTTAGCAATGATAGTAAAAGTAAAAAACATTTATCGCAACACTTTTAGACTTTTATTGTCATTACTAAGGGTGTTCAATTAACCGATTTTTTTTCGGTTAACCGTTAACCGAATCAATTCGATTAATTCGGTCGGTAACCGAATTATTTCGGTTTGGTGAATGGTTAAAGGTTTTGAAGAATTTCGGTTATCGGTTAATTCGGTTCGAAAATTCGAAATTAACCGATTTAACCGAAATATTATGTAAAACATATATTTTATATATAATTATAATCATATATAATATATAGCATATATTTTTATTTATTTATATCATATACTATATATAAAAATTATATATTTTTTTATTTTAAATAAATTTCTATGAATTATATATATTTATTTATATCATATATTATATATACAACATATATTTGTGTAATAAAAGTCTATGACTCATTACTAAATTTAAGAGTAACAACTAACAAGTAGCAACTAGTAAAACACACACAAACAATCATCACACATCTTATGTCACTTGAGCCCAAAATGTTAGAGCATAATAAGCCCATATCAAAAGATTTAAGTGTACAATGTCAAATATAAAGTGATAGTTACCTCATGAAGAGTGATATTTTGATAAATTATCAAAAGATTAATCAAGTTTCATACAAATATACTCTAGCTTTTTTTTTCAATAAATTTGGAGGAATGGTTGGAGGAGAGAGGATAAATCTCAAAGAAACTGAAGGAGTCAACCTGTTAAACACGATTTGTGTAATTTATACACTTGAGCTACAAGCTCGTGGTACAAATTTACTCTAGCTATACCAAAAACGTTAAAAAGTAGGAGACACGCTCAAACGTGAAGTAACTAAGAGTACAGAAAGCTGAGCTCTAATTTATGCATATAAAACATATGTACATATTTATTCAGAACTTAAGTTATAAATTACACCATTTTATCCGACAAAAACGGGTGGATCTTTGATCCTGGGTTTTTCAAAAAGAGCCTAGACAAACTGTACAATCTTCTGTGTATCATATATATGTTGGGACTGTAATTTGTTAGAAATTTACCTCAGAAGTTGATCTTTATGAGCTTCGACTTTCTTTTTTTTTTTTTTTGTCACCTTCCCGCGTTTTTAGCCTCCATTGATGAGTTTCTTCCCAGCAAGAGTACTCAATGGAACATATGTTGTACATACAGAAGCACATCATGCAGCATTTTCGCTTTCTTGCCTCTTAATTGGCCATTCGTCTATGAGCTGACATGGATCTCCTAGATTTATCCTTTTGGTAGCCCTCTCTTCTTCGAAAATCTGTGTAAAAGAACACATTAAACATGGAAACAAAATAAATATGGCAAAAGGGTAAATAATTGAGTGCTAGCATACCTTTTTGGCCATATATTGTAAGATATCTACAATTTCGGAAAATTCAGGCCTTAAAGATGGTTCTTGCTGCCAACACCTTTCGAGCAACTCGACTACCAATGGATGAGTGTGCCTTGGTATTGTTGGCCTTAGACCCTGTAGTAGTTCATATTGAATAAAGAAACCAATTATCATCTTAAAATCCTCCATTAATTGAAATGTCAGATGGAAAGAAACAAGTATAAACATAAACCTTCAAGTATTATTTTACTTGTTACTTTGTTAGATACCGTTACCACATAATTCGACAACCTTTACTTTACTAACTGGAATCAATTCAAACACGACCTCAGGATTTCTTCCTATGCAAAGTAAACTTTTCAAGTAAGGGTAAATTACAAAAACTACCCCTGGAGTTTAGACTAATAACTAAAAACACCAGTTATCTTTCAAAAGTACAAAAAACCCCTTAATGTATTACAAACACTCCCGCGAGGTTAATTGCTTTAGGTGCAAATTGTAAGATAGAAACAAATGTCAAGGGGGTATTTGTAAATTTGAAAGATAGCTGGTTTTTTTTAGTAACTAGACTGAACCTCAAGGGTATATTTTGTAATTAAACCCTTTCAGTAATGTGAAACTTGACTGCACAGCCATCTGAATCCCAGTAGCATTGATGGCAACAGAAAAAGGAAACGAAATTCATATGCAACGGACTACAACAACAACAACAACAACAAACTAAGCCTTAATACCACTATATGGGGTCGGCTATAGGGATCATATCGCGCCATCGTTTACGGTCATGAGCCATATTTTCATTTATTTCTAGATATAACATGTCTTGTTTAATAGTTTCTTTCCAAGTTTTTCTAGGTCTTCCTCTGCCTCTTTTGATTTGTGTGATTGATTCAACGGACTCTGTTAAAAAAATAAATAGTTTAGGATTGACTATATACCTTCTGGACAACGCCCACTGCTGCCTGCAAGGGGGTCAAATTTGCATATGGAACCTGGTATATAGAAAACATGTGAAAGTGAATATTTGGCCTTATATGGGAGTTTGAGTGCAATGGTAACTCATAGAAAATCACAATGCAACGCTAAAACCAAATATTTGCTCATTTTTCATACTACACATCTCAGGATTCAAAAAAGAATTATGTAAATTACGGTTTCATAAAGAACGCGAAAAAACAAACCTTTCCCGTCAGAAGCTCCCACAGCACAATCCCAAAGCTGAAAACATCAGCTTTATGATTATATGGCTTGTGCTCAATAACCTTCCAACCAAAAACAAAATAAGTCATTTGACACGGGTTATGGGTTGTGACTAAAAACTACTGAGAAATGAAATTTCAGAATCAAAATGACAATTTCGAAGAATTTCCTAAATTAAGTTGGTCACATTATAATAAGTGATAATTACAAAAACAACCTTAAGGTTCAGGCTAAATACAACAAAAACCCAAATGTTTTTGAGAATTGCAAAAACCCCTTTGAGGTTTGATTCCATCTTACATTTTCCCCCTTCATAAGCAAAAAACACTTCAAAACCCCCATGACAATGACATTGATAAATATTACGTTACCCCCTTAAGTTTAAGACAAAAGCCCAATGGTTTTTTTTTTTTCTGAAACATCTCAGGTTTTTTTTTTTTTTGTAATTAGCCCAAACCTCAGGGGTGTTTTTGTAATTATCCGAAATAATAATAAGAAAGAAAAGGTAAAGCACACCTCTGGAGCCATCCAACGGTAAGTTCCCGTTTCTGCAGTCATAACTCCCGACTGAAGTTGCACTCGAGCAACACCAAAATCAGCAATTTTAACCACCTGTATTGTAAAGAGGCAGTTAAGTACAAAATCAATATTATCCTTTCAGAGAAAGAGACGAACATCTCTAACAGTACAGGCTTTTAAAGGACGACCATTAGAACACAATTAAGTTTTCTTGCGTTTGGACATGTAATTTAGTTCGGTAATCTCATAAGTTTCTTACTTCATTTTCATCCATCAAAAGGTTGGCAGCCTTTAGGTCTCTGTGAATTATATTATTTTGATGCAAGTAGCTCATTCCTTTAGAAACATCAACAGCAACCTTCAGTATGGCTGGAAGCTTGAAAACGCCCTTTTGTTTGTGAAGGAAATCATACACACTTCCACCAGACATAAATTCTGAAAAGAGAATTGAGGTCAAAAAATAGATGTATCAACATGCTCTTTGGACCACGAAAAGTTCATGGAATAAAATGAATAAGAAATCAAAGCAATAGTACCAGTAACGATGCATAAGAGCGGAGGTCTTGTACACGCACCAATAAATTGTACCACATTTTTGTGCTGAACTTTCCTGAATAGTAGAAAAACATGTAAGGCTTGCACTGAAATGGAAAAAATAGAAGTATACATCTCCAGAATCAAATACACTCTTCCAATATTTAGAACTCTGTGTGACTCAACCATAAATCGAACGTGAGTCGTAAAGAACACGTTTCACACATATGAAGAGACTGAAGATTCAGAAGTATCCAAATCCAAGTCACAACAGCATAAGCTAAAAATATTCCTTTTTGTTTTTAAGATTTTGATGAACTCTAAACGCAAATTAAACAAGTTTAATTAGGAAAAACACAAGCAAGCACAAGTTATAAAATTTAACCTCAATATGTAGACCTCTTGTGCAAACTCCCGCTGCAAGTCTCCATTAAGGGACTCTGTCTTAAAAACTTTGATGGCCACATCTTGACTACGAAACAAGCCTTTATACCTGTATTTATATGTACAATTAGATGACTTTGATCCAACTGTTATTAAAATCAATAATTACATGATAAAACTCACAAGTTTCCGTTTGATCCCCCAGCAATCTTGTGTTCAAAATTCAACAAATTTGCATCAATTTCCCAGACATCACTCCCGTCAAAAGGAATTTCCACATGGCTCGGTGGTAACAAAAGACCACTCTGCCCCTGCCCTTCAGCAGGAAATATCAACTCTTGTTTAGATGTTGACTGCATCTGCAGCAAATTCATAATAAAAGATTCAAACAAACCGGAAATTATTAGTCTCTAGACATGGTTATGTCTTTTGGTACCTCGATCTTTGGTATTAACTTCACCAGTGTATTTTTGAGATGGTCAATCCCCTGAGAATATGCAGTAAGAAAGGAAATCAACAATTTGCGGAAAAAAACTGGAGGAGCAAGGATAAAATTAGGATACGCTAATTGTGTCGGTAGTAAATAAGAAAGCACAACCCAGAAAGGTAGACTAAAAATAGAAAGCTGCAATCGTCTCTGTTACATCACTACCTTATTAAACTTAACTTTCACAGATTGAAGAGATCTTTGACTAAAAATTGAATATTTCTACCATGAGAGATTGAATTTATTTAGATTTATAGTGATCCCTTGTTAAAAGAGAAAAGGAAGTACCTTTTCCCAACTATCGACAACGAAGACATCCAATGAATAACCATCAATCGTGCAAAAAGCATGGGCTTCTTGAATGTTCAATCCAATCTCAGACATCAGGCAAGTCAACTGAAAGTTAAATAGAAGACGACCTCACTTATTATCAATGAAAGTCATTTTTAGCTGCAGATAGCATGGAAATAACTGATTTGGATATATGCACCGTCTGTCAACATAATCACACAAGAAACCAGAGAAAAGAACACAAACAGCTTATGACAAAACGGAGTAAATTCATTCCATAAAACACTAGTGTCAAACGCATTCTCCAGTGAAAAGGAAAAAACAAGAGTCAGAAATACGATTCATCTACACCAAGTTTTACTGGAAAGTAAACCCCATTTCTCATTCACAGTACTAATGAATAAATAATGACAATGAGTGAAGAAAACGATAAAGTGGTAATGCAGTTTCCTTGTTTGCTAAGAATTCTGGTTAAATATACGAAATCATTCAAGGAACACATCTAAGTACAAATATGTGGTTTCACTTTAAGCTGACAAAAGATCAAAATGATACTGCAAGTTAAATAATGCAATATTAAGATAACCCTTTAATCTCTATAACCTAATGGAGGATAAGGAATTAAAATGCTCTCTTCTCTTGATGGATACGAATCTTATCATTCAAAATCCAATTTCAGGCCAACATGCTCATCCACAGATGATAGAAGAGAAATATGTGGTTATATACAGATACAGAGATATAGAGAAAAAGTTGATAGAGAAAGTGACCACTGCAACTACATATGCATATATAAGTTAATCTACCAACAAGATGATGCATCAGCTTAATCTAATCACAAAACTCATTTCGACATTTTCATCTGATGGGATGCTTCACAATTATTATTAATGTTGCAGTTGCATGCATGTTTACAAAGATAAGACTACTGTCAGCTCATACACTTTTGTATGCTGAAGATTTATATACTAGAATACAGAGATTCAAGAAGCATTTAATATATTAACATCTTCAAAATGAAGAGACATTACCGCGCTAAGGAGCTTGGGTTTGTCTTTTGTCGAAACTGTTATTTCATGCAGTGGCCTGCAAAAGTCAGAAGTGACGACAGATGAATGGACGAATGGATAATCCACCCCATATTTCATTCTACTACACTGATAGCCACATTATAGAGGAACAACAAATTAACATATTAACAGCAAAGAAAGAAAGCTCAAACAGGCTCAAACCTTTCAGAATATTACCGCAAAAAGTGTGATTTCCTACTCAGAGAGCTATTCCCGTCTTGAGCATCATGAGCAAGTTCAAAATTTGATGATAGGCCAAATGCAGGGGGTGGGTGAAGGCTGCAAATTAAAATAAATAAGGAGATTTTAATACAAGTTTCACACTATGACGGGTTCATAACGATTTTTTCAGAGAAAAAACTTCTCAAACACATATTTAATGTAGTTAACCTCTCTTGTTGGAGAGCGTCCCCTCCTTCAGTGAAGCTTGAATGAACAGAATTGCTATGATTTCCATCAGAAACTGGACGAACCTGAATTAAGGATAAATTATGAATAATCAATTGTCAACTGAAGTTGTGGGCCTGAAGAAAATGGCAACTGAAGAATCAATAAACTAAGAGCTATCCAAGACTGCTTATGTATGCATCAAACGAAAGTTACCCAGAACGGTAGAAAGAGTTTGTGGCAGCATCAACATCACTGGAACAACAACAAATATTATCATTCCTATTTAGCTACTTAGTTAATGCTAAATAGTATCTATACAGAACATGATCTTGAAATTATCATATTAAAATTTGTTTCACCCAGCAAAGACTGACAAGAAATATGAACGGTATATGTCAGTTGACAAGAGTATACACTTTGAATGTGTGATTCCATCTGGTAATTTGCATCCTCATGATGCATAGATATATGTTTCAATCTCCATTTACCATTACGGCATGTGTTACAACTTATCTACTCATATCCACCAAAAATTACAATACTTAGTACCTTCAAAAGTATAATCATACATTACTGTTGAGACTACTATGGATCAAGTCCTATCATGATCAGTGTTAACCAAAAGACAATCAACAAAAGGAATCATCACAGAGAATCACGATGATTCATTCTTGGATTAATTACCTGCACAAGGTGCACATCAACTGCAGGCCTGGTGAGAGGATCGCGTGCCATGTTCAACAATTTCTTGTGCATCAAGACATCCTCTGCCCGTTCAGTATTTACGTCCAATGCATAACTACAGTAGAACGATAATCAATGACATCCGAATTATTTAAGCACCATAACATTTCACCCTAGGTGTACTAAAATCCAACCATATATCGATACACGAAAATACTAATAACATTTCATACCCTAACGAAATGAAAGTTTCGGAATTCATTCAACAGTTCACTTACAGTTTCTCAGTAACATCAATTATCACAAAATCCCAAGAGTGTACTTGTTTTACAAAGAACATGTCAATATAAACCTACAATTAACCAACAAACCAATTCTTTAAAGCAGAAAACATAAGAGGACATACTTATGTTTCTTCAAGTTCAAACAATTTAATGATCTTACCAATAAAGTGGAAATTCATCATCATTCAAAATTAAATGCACCAAAAAATTTAACATTTTTTTCTCCATTTTCTTAAATTCTTGACCATTAATCATATATCAAGTTCTCAACCAACTTCAACAGATACCACAAGAATCCATCAAAAGAACCAAACGGTAAAAAAATAAAATAAACTTAGCCCAGGTCATTAATTTCCAAAAAAAGATAAAAGAAACAAAAATTACCGAAGAGGAAGCATGCTAAAATGCGCCCACAAGTCCTCTTCAAAACCCGGTTCATCAGCCTCTTCAACATCCAATTCTCTCAATCTACACAACACTTCATTAAAAACCTCAACTTTCTGCCTTCTTTTCCGGCTCTGAACCGGCGACCACTCAGATTGCCGGCTGCTACAGCTCTCGCTATCACCCATATTCAAATAATTATCTACTTCAAAAAAAACCACCAAAAAAAAAAGAAAAAAACACATATAACTCAAAAGAATATACACTTTGATTCAGATTCCAATCATTTACACACAACAACAAAAAATGTAATGGGAAAAAAGAAAAAAAAAGGAAACAAACCAACAAAAAATAAAAAGGAGTTGGTGCGCGGTGATGTAAGTATCTATTGTATATATCGTGTGTGTCTATTTCCGTGCATATTCTTTGTGGCAGTTTGCATGAAATAAAGCTAAAATAAATAATAAATATAAAGGGCACCATTTTTGTAATGAGTGTCGACGTGGATTCAAACGAGGCTGGCAACTTTGCTTGTATCACCCCTTGCTTGTCTATTTCTCTATAGTTGATTTTTGTATTCGTTATATCCATTTTAAAGATTGAATCTTTTCGATTAAAATAATGTTTTTTGGATGTGATATTCATAAACATTGGAGAGGTGTGTCCTACCTTTGAGTTTATCCAATTAGATTGTTGGGTTGTCCCTTTGATTATGATGTTATAATCTTTTAATTTGGACATGTGATCAAGGTATTGCAATTGGGGTTTAGCAAATTTAATTAAGGGGATTGATATTTCATTTATTGAATTACTTAGCCTTGTTGACAAGGGTTTTCTTCTATGCTTAAACATGTGGATTCCATAACCATTTGGATTGGACAAGGCAAGTCAAGCCACATTGAATTAATCATATAATTAAAGGTGTTTTTGGATATTATGAGAGAACCTCTTTTATTTAATAAAGAATAAAGAATAAATTGTTTTTATAATATGCAGAAACACTATAACATTAGTACATAATACACTTCTTTTCTTCAACATAAAAATATTCTCCAAAATAAATAGAAAAGAAGATGAAGAACGAGACAAAAAACAGATAGAATTTTTCCAAGTCCTATATCCGACTCAAATGGTAATAAATCTCCCTGGTTATTGATTGTTTGCTCGGCCAATATAGAAGCGAATGACTAAGAATCTAGATTCTCTCTAAATATGCAGTTCATCCAAGTTAAGCCAAATAATCTTCATGTAATTGGATAAAACACACTCTTACAAGAGAAGAAAACTTCCACTCACAAGAAATGAAGATGTCTACTTCCACAAAAGGGAAGAACACTACTCTATGTGAGACCAAACAAAGAAAGAAAACAAATAAATGAATATTATCTCCATCCTCCATTGAGGATGGGGATAACGGACGGGTTTTTGGGGCTTTGGGTATATATATTGGAGGAAGGTTTTGGAGATATTTTGACATGACTTTTATTGATATACTTCACTTGTTAAATTGAGTCTGATCACACTAAACTTTCGAGCTAATAAGTATGTGAAACTTCTTATGTGAATAGAGCCTAGAGGGTTAAGTTAATTAAAAATTATGGGGAAGACATGCAACCATTTATAACATAAGAATTTTTAAAATATTAATTGGCAGAACTAGTTTCAGAATTTATTTGAAAATGTTAATTTTTTTTTTTAAGAAAAACTGTTATGTGGTCTCATATTTTTATAAACCCCGAAAATCGTTGGCGCTTATAGTTCATTTTATAAAAATTTGTGACCTTTAATTTGTCTGATTTCTTTTTGCTAATTACATGATTTGCTACGTTTGGCGAAGGGCATTCATTTATTTATGCTCATGAGTTATGTCTTATAAAATGATGGTGTTATTTTGAAAAGATAAAATACTTATGATATTCAATGAAGAAATATTAGCTATTTCTCATACTCTATTTTAGTGCAATTTTTGTGCTAAAATAATGCAACAGTTTGTACCAAACTAAACTTCATTTTCAACCCATATACTTCAATTTTTACTCTAAAAGGAACATAGGGTTGAAACGTCGATGAATCAAGCTATTATTGAAATGTCGACGAAGGAAGCAACTGTTGGAATATCGACGAACGAAGCATTGGTTAAAGAAAGCCCTACTGATACATTAATGAAATAACCCCCGACTGAAACTCGTGCTGATACATTAATGAAAGAACCCACTGCTGATACATTAATAAAAGAATCCACGGCTGAAACCCCTGCTGATACATTAATGACAAGAGCCCCTGTTGAAACGTCGAAAAATGAAACCTCGATGAAGGAAGCTGTCGTTGGAAGTTTGACGAAGAAAGCCCATGTTGAAACCTCGACACAGGAAAAATTGACGAAAAAGAAGTAATTCCGGATAAGGATGTTGGTGATGTATGTGACACAAGATTGAGTAAGGTTGTTGGGACAAAAATATCATCGGTGAAGGAAATGAGCAAGACTGTTGGTGAGGAAAGAAGATTGGTGGAAAAAGGTGGTAAAAATCCTCGCAAGAAAGGAAAGCTATCAGATGATGATAAGAAGAAAGGAAAGCTATCAGTTGATGATAAGAAGAGGTTAGTGTACTTGAAAGTAATAGTTTTTGTTTTCAAAGTATCATTATTTTTGTGAAAAGTATCAGTGTATGTTACATAGATATTTTATGGAAAGTATGTGTATGTTAATCATGTAATAAATCGGTGTTTATATGCTAAAAGTATCATTTTTCATTCTGAAAAGTACATAAAATTTATTCAAAAGTATCATTATTGTATGATCTGTTATGTACATTAATTGCATCTAAAATTCATTCTTAAAATCATCAGAAATCAATGTACTTAAAAGTATTAATTTTAGCTTTCAAAGTAGCATTTTTTGTTTGAAAAGTATCAATGTTTTTCACATAAATGTTGATTTTTATCACCAGTAAATCAGTGTTTACATGTTACAAGTATCATTTTTTTATTTTGAGAAGTATCTAAAATTGATTTAAAAGTATCATAAATTGTTTCAAAAGTATCATTTTGTTATCAGAATAGTATTATACTTCATACTTCAAAGTATTATAAATTGCTTTCAAATTATTATTTTTCATATGTGATTGTATTAGTTATATATTATTTTTTTTTGCAGCAACTTTCTTACCCAATGTAGACCCAAGGGTTTATTTGATGTAGTGACTCTTTGACTGATAGACAAAAAAAGGATGTGAAGAGTATTGGGTTTGGTGGGTTATTGAACTTTAAAGTTCAACATTTACCTGCTCAAATGATTCAGTGGCTGGTTCAAAGGTTTAATGAGAAGAGTCGGTTGCTTAGTATTGATGACAAGAAGAGGTTTGTAATTATTACTGATAATATTTGTGATGTTTTCATGCTACCGAGGACTGGCCGGGAAGTTTTAGTTTTCAAACGGAGTGATAGTTTAGATCCGATTGTTGAGTTTAAGAAAAAAGTTGGCATTGATGGGAGTTCTAGTGTTGGCACTTTAAAAACCAAATTGATGGATGGTTTTAAAGAAGGAAGTGATGACTTTAAACGAATGTTTGTTTTGTATAGTTTATCAACTTTATTGACCCCGAGTGCAAATATGACTATTGATGTTTCTTGCTTTAAGTCGCTAGTGGATGTGGATGCCATTACATATTTTGATCGGTGTTCACTTGTGCTGGAAAGGCTTGGCAGGGTAGTTGATAATTTTAACAAGAAGTCTACCACCCATATAAGTGGTTGTATTTTGGCGTTGCAAATTATATATTTGCATCGTCTTAAATGGCAAGGGACTGCTGAACCATTTGATCTCACTCTCATTTAGCACTGGGACGATGCATCACATAAGAAAGTGTGTTAAAGAAGAGAAAAATGATGGAGAGTTTGGCCAGGGGGAGTGGGTGGAGGACGTTTATTCTATTTCTAGGAAAACGAAGCCTATTGTTGAAGAGAAAATATGTAGTTCGACAGATGGAGGTATGGATAAGAGGGGAAAGTCTGGTAAAGAACATTTTGAGAAGGAAAAATCTGAGAAATTTGATGAATCTTCAAAGAATCATCAAGTTTGTATTACTAGAGGGGCAGCCGACTGATGATGATATTGAGAAAATTGCTAAAAACGTAAGTTAAATGTAACATTTATTTTCATCTTAAAGTAATAATCCTGAAAAGTATCCTTTTTGATAAAAAAAAAAAGTGTTACATGTTTTGCAGGTGGTGCACAAAGCCTGTTTGTTGTTGAAAATGGACATGGAAATCATAAGCCATGTCCATATGGAGAGACTTCGATCGGAAATGCAACGTGAACAGGCAAATAATTATTCATCACCTGATGATGAATTCTTCTCAAGTGCAAAACTTCACGAGTACATCGATGAAGTTGTGAAGAATTTCCAGAAAATGAAAGAACGTAATGACCCCACGCATAATGAGCCGATGCCTGGGTTTGATCTTTTAATCCCTGAGACAGAGTCACCCGTGGTTGAAGAACAGTCTACCTATGAAGTGAATATTGATGATGATGTCAATGGCATAGCCAGGAAATTTTACAGGGTGGGCTGATATATCGAATCGGGGTGGACCAGATAAAAAACTAATAGAAAATTTCACAAGTATTTTAACTAAATTTTTTTTTCAAAAAATAAATTACCTTGAAAAAAAAATTAAAAATGGGGAGCAGGGCCCGGTTGCCCCCTCCCCGCCGATGGATGATGTAATCCAATCTTGAATGATAGTCAAATTAATGAAGTAATTCAAGCTCAGATTCAGCATGCAGGCCAAGTTGTAGGTAGTTCAAGTATTATATGTAAATTATTAGTTAAATACTTGAAAAATATCATTTTTGTTTGAATAGTATCTTTTTCATTTGAATAAGTATCTATTTTTTAGAGAAAAGTATATGTTTTTTTCAAATAAGTATCTATTTTTTTGGAATAAATATCATTTTTATTTGATAAATTATTTATCTAATGTGTTCTATCAAACAAGTGATTCTTAACCTATCAACGAAAAGAGTTCTTTTCGTTCTGAATTAATGAAGAATAATAATCAGTATTTGGTTGGAATGACCCGGAAAGAGAGAGACATTGTTGATTTCTGTTTTTTTCCGAGTGGTCCTAAAATAGAGTAAGTAACAATGAGATTTATTGGATATTTTCTTTTGATGAGAAATGTTATGTTGATTATTTTTATTTATTTTTTCAGTTCAAATGTGTTTGCACATCTTCGCCGATTTTTTTTGTTTTTTTATCTTGATGGGATTGACTCATTTGAATGATTTGAGCTTGATTTATATTAATGTGATTGACCATATGGACTGTCATTTTAAACAAAAAAGTAGTTGGGCTGAACGATCCAAAACACTTTTATTTCAACACTCAGCACTCTGTAAGTAGTATTTATTTTTGTTTTGTTATTTTTTATATTTATTTGGGTTAGCTTTTTTTTATTTTTTATTTTTTGCCGAACAACTATATCTTGTTGATCATTTCCAAGAAAAAAATGTGCTAAAGATGTGAGAGGTTGTTGGAGGGTGTGCATGAGATTGTTGAACAAACCCAATTTGAATGAAGTGGATCGTGTAAGAACTTAGTTTTTTATATGAAAAGTATCTCTTTATTTTTGAAAAGTATCTCTTTATTCTTGAAAAGTGTCTCTTTTTTCTTGAAAGGTATTACAAACTGTAATGAAGTGTTTGTTTTTCAAATATGTAGATATTTGTTCCATATTATTATGAAGGTCACTTTGTTGTTGTTGTGATCAATTTTGTTGAGAAGAAAGTTCAATACCTCGACAATATGGTCCACGATGCAACTGTTGTTGATGAATATCATGGACTTGCGACTTTGGTGGTAAAGTATCATATTATCATTATATATAAAGTTGACATGAATTGAATTGTTGTAATATATTTTGGTTTTTCACAACAAATGCAAATGGTTCTGTTTCTAGAAGAGGAAAATCACGTCAAAGCTCATGAAGTTGCGTCATATTCCTTTGAAAATATTCCTTTTCCGTGGAAAAAAAAATGACAGGAATATTGATTGTGGTGTGTTCTTAATTCGCCACATGGAAAACTTTGTGGGTAATGTTTACTCAACTCTAGATTTGTGCAAGGTATGAACACTGTTTAGACAAATAATGTGCACTTTATAATTATTTGTATGTGTTTTGATATTATTTTTCTTTTCTTTTTTGTTTTGAAGCCTGTTGAAAGACGCAAGTTAAGAGTCGTCTTGATGCAAGAATTATACTCGATTTGATTTGAACGAGTTGAAGGTGCAAATGAAAAAGGAAGTTCTTAAATTTATCAATGACTTCAAGGAACCCGTGAAGGAGCGTCCCAAGAAACGTCCCAGAAAACAGAAGAAATGAAGTTGTAGAATTTTAGATTCAGACATCTTGATACTATATTTTGTCCCACAGATTTGTAGTGGTGTTTTTTGCAAATGTCTGGCATTGTATTTTGTTTAGTCAGTTTAACATAATCTGCAGTTCTTAACTGATTTATTTTGATAATCAAAAGTTAATAGAATTTTATTTGTAGTTTAATATGGCAGATATATCTTAAAGTATCATGTGTAATGGAAATAGTATCAGTTTTTGTTTAAAAAGTAACACATTTCTGCAATTTGATGTATAAAATGTTAAACCATTATATTTTAAAGGTATCAATTTTCAAATAAAAAGTGTCAGTAATTACTTCAAAATTATCGTCATTAGAACCATATAGTTATAAAAATTATCATTATGTAAAATAATCTAGCATTTTTGAGTCTTGTAAACAAACTTATTCGCACAACAATTAAGACACATTTGGAAATACAGGATAAACTAAAAGTATCATGTATAATCTATAAAGTATCATTATTTATATAAAAAGTAGCATATTTCTTTAATACAATATATAAAAATGAAACCATAACATTTGATGTTGAAAGTATCATAATTAGAATGAAAAGTATCACTAATTACTTCAAAAGTATCAAAATTATAATATGTAATCTTTAAAAAATTATCTAAAATAATCGAGCCTTTGGAGTCTTGGAACCAAACTCCTTGACTTGAGAACAGTCGGTCACATCAGCAGTTTTATTCTTGCTCTTTCCAAACTACCCTTTATCATTTTTCTTCTTCTTTTTGTAACAGACCGAGTAGGATCTTGCAACTTATTAGATGTACTTGAAACAACAGACGATTCATCTTGGTTAGTAAATTTCTGTGTATTCTTCAACGCAGTAATAGCCAAAAAATCTCTATTATACCCTTCTTCAATGACCATTCTTACTTCTTCATTTGCTTGGCATTTCAACACAAGATCGTAATATCTTCGTGCCATTTCATGACGCCATGGAATGCGATCTAAAACTTCGGGGCTTTTCATTTGTTATTTAAATTATCCCACACCTTAGATTTTGCCATTCTTGTCCACCTTTTCAGAATATATATTTCCGGTATCTTCACATGAGAATGAATATGAAGGACACGTAATGAATGGTAACACAAGATACCGCATTCTTCAAATTTCTTGCAGGTGCAAGTTATCATGATTCGCAGAGGATCAAACATGACACGATTTATATCTCCAGCCTCAATATGAGAAGAAATGTTATAAATATTTAACACCTCATCCTCATGAACTAAAGTACAAGTAGTAGATATTGACGATATAAACTCTGCCTCAAAATCTTTGAACAATGTCAACGTGTATACCTCAGAAGCATGCTTTAACATCCCAGTCAATGGTATGGTAGTTGTTGGGATTGATCTTGAGGACTGGAATTCATCATTTTGTTTTTTCATTCTCAAATTCTCACTAGTTCTTTGAAAATACCCAAAAAATCAGTCAAGCTTATGGTCTTCTTTGCATTGAATCCCATGGCATTAATAGTACTTTCACTCCTTTGTGAGAAAAGTATTCCGGCAGAAAAGAATTCCTTACTTAAAGTCTGTGCACCATTTGTCCTTTAGTTCATACAATCGTTTGAACCATGTTTCTTCCTCCAATCCATATGTACAAATCATGTTACTCTAACAAGTTTCAAACCCAGATTCATCCTTACATCCTGACAAGCATTTCCAAAATGTATTCTTAAATGAATTGTTGCTCTTCAACTGTCAAACCGCTCATAGCATTTTGGTAAAGATGCCATTGTCATAGTCTATGCTTTGTCCCAGGAAAAACCTACATGAAATCGACATAGTTAAAGGAACACTTTACGCTTACAAGTACTTGTTTTAGAAAGTAAAGTATCATAATTGTTGAACCAGTCACATAGCAAAAAGACAGTTGTTAAAGAGGACAAAAAATCATGACAACATAGAAGTAACATTTTTATTCTTTAAAGTATCTTTATATTGAGTTAAAGTATCATACCTTTTCTATTGCATTAGAAATTGTTTGGTCTTGATAAGTGAATATTAAGACACTTTCCTCCCATGGATTTCTTGAAAACCTTAAAAAGCCACTCAAATGATTCAGATTTTTCGTTTGATAAAAATGCACAACCAAACATCACATTTTTCTAATGATTGTTGATACCAACAAATGGAGCACAAATTAAATTGTATCTATTTGTGCGATATGTGGTGTCAAATACTACGACATCTCCAAATATCTCATAATCTTCTCTCATCATTGAGTTTCTCCAAAAAACGTTGCTTAATTTGGTCATATCATCTAATTTAACCCTAAAATAAAAGTTGTCCTCCTCGAATTTGTTGTTCATACAACATTTCAACTAATGTCTGTGCATCCACACCTTCTATTTCTTTTAGTTTTAAATGGTTTACAAAATTCAAATGATCTTTGATAGTGTGTCTAACACTTTCATCCCCACTTGTTTCATGTGTCATATACCAATAAGAATCCGTCGGTCTCAATCCGGAAGAAACCATATCTTCTATGACTTTGCCCTTTTCACTTGTAATTTTTCTTTCAAAGCAATGAAGGTAGCTCCAGTCTTTCCTAGTAAGTGGATGATTGTGTTCTAATAATATGACTCAAAACCTCATAAAGACCTTCTTCATTTAGTTTCATTCTCATTGTAGCGTTACATCCTGTACGGGTAACATGAAATTTTTTTCTTTTTTTCATTGTTGGAGTTTATTCTCAAATTTTCGGATCTCTTAAACTCCTCAGGAGAGCAGACAAAGTATTTCTCCAGCACAACTCCATTAGATTGTGTTCTAGTTGTTGCTTTGCGAACACTAAACCCTAGTTTACGACTATGATCGCAATACAATTTATGCATATCATAATTGTCTTCCTTTTAATCCCAACCAGAGAACCAGATATATCCACAATGTCGTTCATGTATTCTGGGAACATTTAAATGAAACACGGTACAAGGTAAAACAGAGAGGATACTTTTTTAGTAAAATGTAATACTTTTGCATTAATTTCTAATACATTTCTCCACGGGTTTGTACTTTGTTCAACAGTATCCACATCATTTATATTTTCATATTCAATGATTTCTATATGTTCTTCATCATTAGGAAAAATAACTACTGAATCCAATTTTTCACTTATAAGTAGAAATGAATAAAATATAATATTAATAAATACTATAAAAAGCATGTAGGTGAATTTTTTTGAATATGTTAATATAAGTTGTTAATGTTCATGTTCAAAGTAACATGTTTATTGCTATAGAGTTTCACTATTTTTCACTAACAAGTGTCGTTTTTTGCTTTATAGATTTCAAAATATTGTAGTATCACTTTACATTACAAAAGTATCCTATTTAAATTCAAAAGTATCATTTTTTAACTGATTAGTATCACCTTTACAGCAAAAAGTATGAATCATGTAACAGAACTTAGTACATTACCTTCCTTAATGAGTAAATCTTTTCCATCTTCATTCTCCATTGCAGAAGTCGTCTTTGTAATCAACATTTGTTGTTGAATATAGCAATGAGTAATGCTTTTTGTAGAACTTTTATATGTATATAAAATTGAACTGGACCTTCAAGAAAGTAAAAATTTGATAGAAGGTCGAACTTTTAAGTTTAGGAGCTGGGAGAAGGTCGAACTTGCAGAAAATATGAAATTTTGGAACAACTTTATGTCTTTGTTAAAAAAATTGTTGTTGAAATTGCAGAAATGTTAAGGAAGATCGCAATTTTTGTAGCAGGGAGAGGATGACGACTGGTTTGAAACAATATTGGATTTGAGCTGGAGAGAGCGCGTACTACGGCTAGGTCCAGGCTGTGGGGCGGGTGTGTGCGAATTGGGCCGGGTTTGTTGGGCCCAGCGTGTTCGGGGTTAGGCTTAGCTGTAATTTTCTAATTTATTTTTATATTGACCGAATCCAGACGGGTTTGGTGGGCGAGCGGGTGTAGGATCCGTCTTACGGAATATAATCTGTAAGACGGTCCTATAAGAGACCAACTCTATAAAAAGTTTTGCAATTTTTTTCCCTCAAAACATATTTTTTGTCCCAATATGCTATTGCTTATTTTTCAGAAAAAATACATTGTTCACGTAGTCTCACTTTTTCAACCATCAATCAGTTAAATTATTATTTTATTAAAAAACATCAGCATCGCATATCATCATTACACAATCATATCACAAATATATTACTTACTATCTCTTATTTTTCAAACCATCAATCACATCTAATTGCTATTTTACTAAAAAAATCATCACATCAATTATCATCATTATATTTTTATCCTACATTCAATCACACTTGTACAATTTTTCAAAATAAATTTTCACTACCTTTCACTTAAAAAAAAATGAAATTGGACTGAACGAAAGATCATTAGGAAGTGGGTGCAGAACTAGATAGAATTGTTTCCATCACATTTTCACTTTTTATTTTCTAACTAATATTTAATTATATATTAAATGTTAGTGTAAAGGGGTGGACCATAGGCCTGACTTCAGCCCTTTGGCGTGCTGCTTTGCTTCGGGGAGTAGTATGCGGCTACCCAAGCACTCTTAAAATACTTCAAAATAATTTTGGCCAATACTTTTAGAATCTCCTAAAATTATATTTCAATGTTCATCGCCATTTATATTAAAAAAATGTTTTTAATCTTTGGTGCTTGACTCAAAATAATTGTTTTCGTTTAAGTCAAGCATACTTAGGTAATATTTTTTAAAAAGAAGATAAAATGGAATGTAAAGAGAATCTTTAAGAGCAATAGAAATTAATTAAGGCCTTATCACGTTATATGGATGTTTTTCAATTTCGATGCCTTCTCTTTGTTGTTTTATTATAGATGCAAGAACTTCAAATTGAGAGGGTGATCCTCCCAGTGAAATGTATATAAAAATTTTATTTTTTAAATTTTTGGAAAAATTGAGCGAACATGTCGAGCTAGTCCAGATGAGTGCAGAGACAACATGATTGTTTGTTGAGCAAATCTCTTGTGAGACGGTCTCACGGATCTAAATCCGTGAGACGGACCTCCTAAAGGCTCCATTTCGAGAACATGAACCATGAAAATAAATTTAAAAATAATAATGAACCATGAAGAAACAAAAATAAACCCTAAAAACATGAACCATGAAAAATAAACCCGAAAAATAAAAATAAACCCAAAAATAAAAAATAAACCCTAAAAAAACTAAAAATCCTAAAAACCCAAATCAATTAAAAATAAACCCAAGAAACAAAATAAACCCTAGAAAAATAAATATAAACCCTAAGAAAAATAAAATCTGAAAAAAAAACCTTTAAAACTTTGTGTAAGGGCTCCGTCTCACGGATCTAAATCCGTGAGACCGTCTCACGCAAGTTTTTGCCTTGTTTATATGAGGAATAAAGTTTGGCAGTATGTTCAGTTCAGCCAAAATTAAAGGCCAATGTACTGGCGGAGATAGGGGGACATGCTATCCCCTTTGTTTTTAATAGCTTATATCACTAAGAAATAAAAAATAAAAATAAGCTAAGAGTTTTTATGATATTTTTAATTTTCAATTTGACCCACTCTACTGTCGTGTGTTGGATGCACCATTAGACGAACGATCTATAACATAATGAAAAAGCTCAAAACATTGGTAACATATGCTTGAACAATACCCCCTTCTATATTCAGGGATCTTACTGTAGCTATAAGTATGGAGTTATAAACTTTTGGATCAACTCACTATATTAACTTTAGCAAGCTCTGTTCTACTAGCAGTTGATTCAATCATAAATAGTTTTTTAATTTAGTTAGGAGGAGTGGTTAGAGGAGAGCCAATCAATCACATAGAAATCAAAAGCCTTAAGATTCGAACTTTGATCAAAACCAGCTTGCAATAATGAACAATACTACTTGAACTACAAACTAGTGGTCGATTAACCAGAAGGGTTAATCAATATGTTAAAATGAAAGTTGTCTTGAAATTCACATGTATTTATTTAGTCATAATATGCCATCATACATTACTCAAACTTAATCAAAATTAAAAATAAAGAAAGAAAGAAATAAACAACTTGAAACAAGATACTTATTAGTGAGTGTGTCGTTATTATTGTATAAAATGACATGTCGTTATTATTGTATACTTGATATTTTTATGGTATTTTGATAATTAGAAAAAAAAGAGGGATTAGAACAAAATGGGGATTGGTTAATTTAGGACTAAATTAATGGTCTGAGCCGTGAATTTATGAAGATGCTTTAATTTGTCACACTTGAATGAAGTTGAGCCTATGAGGAGACGAGACAGTGACAAGGGGTGTTGTGTGAATGTCTCAATTCAAGGTACCATTAGTATTAGATGTTTCACTTTTTCAGCGTATCGAGGATCGGTCCACACTCCACAAGTGGGGGGTTGATTCCATTTAATTTGAGACATCATATTTCTGATAATTTTTGAAAAAAAGGTAAATACACTAATATCTATATTTAGCGCTGTCTTAAATTTCTTTGGACTAGATATAGAGTTTTAAATGATAAATAAAAAAGTATCTTGTATTTTTTCACTATTTTACTATATTATAGGTGATCGAAGGCACTGATTTAAAATTGGACCGGACTGGTCCAATTAGGTCCCAAAAACCATTTTTATGGTTAAAGTGGTTAATTTTAACCAATAAAACCGGGAAAGAACGGTTGAACTGGTCAGAACCGTTTGATATTTATTTTTCATTTATTTCTTTTACTTTTTTTAGTAATTTTAGAGTTTTATATTTATATTCCGTTACATTTATATGATTATTTTCATTTTGATCTATATTAGATATTGATTTAGTTATTTGTTTATATATTTTTATTTAAAAAAATTACATAATAATGGTATATTAATATATTAATATATACAATATAACATGAAAATTTTATTCTTTTTTATCAAATCGATTGAACCGGTCCGATCGGTTGAACCATGAATCGGTAGCATGACCGGTTCACTAACCGGACTGGTAGTTAAAGGTAGTCATTGAGATATAGTGTATTAGTGTATTTACTATATTTACTTTATTATTTTATTGCGAGAAAAGTTTGTAACACCGTAATTAAGAAAGAAATATATTAATGACAAAATATAAGATGATCATGTCAAAGTTATAGTAATGATATATATGTAAGTATCTCTATTGGCAACAATTCTTGTTAATTTTGTTGGAAAATTTGGTTTTGATAAAGTGGGTGTCGACACGACTTTGACCAATTTTTCGGTGGCTTAAATTTTAATTCTGGAGGAATTAAATTATATATTATTAATCTACGTTCCGAGTAGATGTTCGTAGTATTTTTTATTTCTCAAAACCGATTTTCGGTGAGTGAGAAATTAATACACGAAAGTAGCCACATAAGTGGGCATTATGTAAAGATTATGGGAGATGAAAGACTTATGCCTTATCCCACATGGAATAAAAATCATAGTTTATCCTAGTTTATTTACTAGAAGGTGTTATTTGTTGTATAAACTATAACACAAGTGGATGATCACAAGTGGGCCACACGCGCGCTTCCCGCCCGCCCCGTCGGCCTCGGCCGGGGCCTGGGCATGGGCTGGGGGATCGGGCTTGGGCAGGCGGCCGGACTATTGGGCTGGGTCCAGTCCACTAAAGATTCGAGTGATTTGTTGGATTTGTTGGAGCCCAATGAACCGGACATTGTAGGTGTCCGATTCGTGTGATTGTTGGAGTTGTAACTCCTGCAGTGGTGGTCATCTCAAGTTAGTTACTACCGATTTGTTATTGTTATGCGGTAGTGGGGTGTAACACCTTGGTTGTTACAAATGATTAATGCCCACTACCGGTTTTTTTCTCTGCAGGTGGAATGTTTGGCTATTTATACATGTTTGTGCATTGCGATTTGAGACACAAAATTGATACTCCATCAAAAAACATACAATTATTTTCGCATTCTCGCACTAAGTCCAAGAACGAGTCTTGACACATTTTTAGTTCGAAGGTGTACGTGTTAGTGGTGCTACTACACGAAGAAGACGTAAGCCGTTTCATCTTTGGAAGCAATACGTCAAACTGTGAGCACTAAGCGGGATGTAATTGCTTTTTGCGGAAAGAGATTCGTCTCGACTCGGCTACGAAAGTTCTTTTGAAGAAGTTGTAATAGATAGTATTTTTCTTGTAATCTTTCTTTCTCGTAATTTGCCATTTTGAAGGCATCCGATTCGTAACTTTGTTTTCAACAATCGCAAAGCAATTAATCGAACTTCACGATGGCAAGCACAAGCGTAACCCCGATCATCCCTCCTGCTCAAGCCGAGAAACCCGAAAAATTCATGGGTTTCGACTTGAAGAGGTGGCGACAAAAATCTTTTCTACCCGACTACCCTAAGTGCGAAGATGTCGACCGAGGACGCTCGTTGTTCTTTGAGAACGAAAGCGAATCTTTGAAAAACGCGCTGCGTTTGATGCATGGGGCAGGGTGATTTCTGTGCGTAACTATGTCCTAAACGGACTTAGTGATGCACTTTACTGATGTGTATTGTCTTTGTGAAATCCTCTAAAGAATTGTGGGATTCTTTGGAGAAGAAGTACAAAACCGAGGATCTTGACACAAAGAAATTTGTTGTCGGTAAGTTCTTGGATTTTGTGATGGTTGATTCTAAAACCGTGATGGAACAAGTTCAGAAGTTCGATTGATCCTACATGAAATCTCTGCCGAGGGAATGGCTTTGGAGGAAGCATTCCAAGTGGCGCGCCTTGATTGAGAAATTGCCCCAAGTTGGAGGGATTTCAAGAATTATCTCAAACGAAGCGAAAGGAGATGGGACTAGAGGATCGATTGTCAAACTCGAATTGAGGAAGACGATAGGAGGATTGACTCTAAGTCCAAGCTTGTCCCTATGGAGTCAAAAGCCAACTTGATGGAGCATGGCTCGTCAAGTAACTTCGAAGAAAAGGCCTAACGATAAAAAAGAAACCGGTGTTGGAAAATTCCAGGAGCTTGCTACAAGCGGGCAAACCGAACCATATGGGCAAAGGATCGCCGTCGCCAAAGAAAAAGAAAACCAAACTGAGTCCAATGCCAATGTGGTTGAAGGAGGAGCGGAGAAGTTGACATGTCGGCGGTGGTGTTTGAAGCCAATTTGGTGGATAACCGAAAGAATGGTTTGTGGATACGGTGCCACTTGCCATGTCCATTACGATAAGGATGCATTCTCTTCTTACATCCCATCGACCAGGAAGGAAGCTCCATATGGGGAATCACGCCTCTTCGATGTTCTTTGGCGTTGGAACGGTGGTGCTAAAAAGCCGACTTCGGGAAAGGAGTTGAAGTGAAGGATGTCCGCATGTCCCGGACATCCGCAAAAATGGTTTCGGGTTTTCTTTCGCTGGTCAACCATGGGTTTAGACTAGTTTTTAGTCCGAAAAGTTTGTCTTAGCAAATTTAGACAGTTCCTTGGTAGGGGTTATCTAGACAAAGGACTATTCAAAATGAATGTAATTTGTACGCCGTTTTGGCGAGAATATGAATAAGAATGAATCTTCTTCTGCTTTTATATTCTTTGAGTGCTCTAATTTATGGCATATTAGATTAGGACATGTAAATCAATGCTATAAAAAGATTGGTAAATTTAGAATTGATTAATTTACTCAAGTAAACTCACAAAGAAAATGTGAAGTTTGTGTTGAAGCTAAAATGGCTAAATTACCGTTTCATTCGGTTGAAAGGAGCACTTCACCTTTAGAGTTGATACACCAATGATGTGTGTGATCTAAAATTTGTGCAAACTAAAGGTGGTAAAAATATTTCATCACATTTATTGATGATTGCACAAGGTTTTGCTACTTATACTTGTTAAGAAGCAAAGATGAAGATTAGAGGCTTTTAAAAATTATAAAAATGAAGTTGAAAATCAACTTGGCGGTAGAATTAAAATAATTCGGAGTGATAGAGGTGGCGAATATATTGCACCTTTTGAAGAACTATGTACCAAGTCGGGCATAATTCATCAAACAAACGACACCATATTCACCACGATCTAACCGGTGTTCTTTGAGCATAAAAACCGGACTCTAAAAAGAGATGATGAATGCCATGTTGATAAGTTAGGATTACCCCGAGGAATATGTGGGGGGGAAGGCATTTTAACGACCAACCACATATTGAATAAAATACCACTTAAAGGGAAAGATAAGACACCTTACGAATTGTGGAAAAATCGTAAGTTCTTCTTATAAATACCTTAAAAGTGTGGGGTGTTTGGCTAAGGTAGCAATACGAACCAAAACAAGTTAAAATTGGACCAAAGAGTTGATTGATTGTGTCTTTGTGGGATATGCATACCAAAATAGTGCATATAGGTTTATGATACATAAGTCGAAAATCCAGGAAATGATGAAGGTACAATAATCGAATCAAGGAATCTTTGTATTCTTTGAGGATGTCTACCCTTGTAGAGAAAAATTAGAAGTGAGTACTAATAAAAGAACTCACGAAAGCGCAAGTGGTTCAACACCAATTAGTGAAGAATCGAGACGATAAGAGGACTAAGACGGCTAAGTCTTTTGGGCGGATACATAACATTTATGTTAGATGGTGAGCCAAACTCGATTAAAGAGGCTCTAAGCGATCCGGATGCTCGCTCGGCAAGAAGCTATCAATAGTGAAATCGAGTCCATTCTCGAGAACCATACTTGGGAGTTGGTTGATCTCCTCTTGGTCATAAACCTTTAGGATGTAAATGGATCCTAAAGAAGAAGTATAAAGCGAGATGGAACTATTGATAAGTATAAAGCACGGCTTGTAGCCAAAGGCTTTAAACAAAAGGAAGGATATGACTTCTTTGACACCTATTCTCGAAGAACGAGGATTGCGTCTATTCGGGTGCTTCTTGCGATTCTTTGCTTTGCACAATCAGAGATTCATCGAGATGGACGTCAAGACGGCGTTTACGAATGGAGAGATAGATCTTTGAAATATATATGGAACAACTGAAGGGTTTATTGCACCCGGTCAAGAAAAGAAGGTGTGCAAGTTAATAAGATCCTGTATGCGGACTAAAACAAGCTCCAAAACAATGGCATCTTAAGTTTGACAATACGATGTTGTCAAATGGATTTAAAATCAACGAGTGTGATAAATGCGTATATGTCAAAGGGACATCGAAGCATTTGTCATAGTTTGTCTATCGTAGAGCGATTTGTTAATCATAGGCGATGAGTCATGATACTATCATGGAGACTAAAAGAATGTTAAAGAGGAACTTTGACATGAAAGATATATGGGGACTCTTGATGTAATCCTTGGGATAAAAATCGTGAGAACTCCTAATGGAATTATCTTGTCACAATCCCACTATGTGGAGAAAGTGCTCAAGAAATTCAATGCTTTTAATGATTCATCGTCAAAGACGCCCATTGATTTAAGTATAAATCCGGTTGCTAATAAAAGCGAGAACCAGTGGCTCGGATGGAATACTCACGTATAATAGGCGATCGATGTACATCACAAATTGTACACGCCCGGACTTGGCCTACCCTGTAAATATGTTGAGTAGGTTCACGAGCAATCCAAGCCATGAGCATTGGAAAGCGTTAACCAGGGTGTTAAAATACTTGAAGTATACCTTGGATTATGGGCTATACTACTCAAGATATCCGGTGTACTTGAAGGATATAGTGATGCTAGTTGGATCTCAGATTCGAAAGATTCTTATTCAACTAGTGGATACATATTCACCATTGGAGGTGGTGCGGTATCGTGGAAGTCCACGAAACGCGTGTATAGCTCGGTCCACCATGGAATCGAGTTTATAGCTTTGGATAAAGTGGTGAAGAAGCGAGTGGCTTGAAACTTTTCGGAAGATATTCCATGTTGGAGGAAGCTGTGCTTCCGTGATGATTCATTTGTGATAGCGGCTATAGGAATAGGCACAAAGCAATATGTATAACGGTAAGTCTAGACATATTCGTCGGAGACACAATCCGATTAGACAATTGATCTCAAATGGTGTGATGTCAATTGACTACGTAAAGTCAAAAGACAATTTAGCGAGATCCTTTGACAAAAGGATCAATCGAGATCAATTGGGTAAATTGCTAGAGGAATGGGTTTGAAGTCCACAAAGTAAAAATAACTATCATAGTGGTAACCCAACCATGATGATCGGAGATCCCAAGAACTTGGTTCAATGGGAAAACTAAACTATGAAGGTTATGTTGTAACACTTGGAAACAATGTTATAACCCATCCCCTAAAGCAAAACCAAGTGTTGAAACACCGCAAAGTTGTGGTGAGGCTAAGTCATTTGACTTTTAATGATTCCTACACCTCGTTGAGGTTGAGTATGGAGGATACTCGGATAGGAGATCACCTATATAAGTGAGAAGTGCGGGCGCTTCAAAGTAACACTTATGAATCCAAAGTGGTGTCCATGGCGAAACGGACACAAAACGTGAGAAAGGAAGGTGTTGAGACCTTATTGTGTTATCTTGTTGACTCGGTATACACCGTGGGAGGAATAGTTCAAGCGTGCGTTCACTAAGCCGCCGATGTACCGATGGTATTGACTACGGAAGGTTCAAAGCCATAAGCTACCTTTCCGAATGCAATATTGTCTCTTGAGATCGGTTTGCGTGTCCGCATTCATGCATACATTAATTTCCACTCATGTGGGGATTGTTGGAAAATTTGGTTTTGATAAAGTGGGTGTCGACACGACTTTGACCAATTTTTCGGTGGCTTAAATTTTAATTCGGAGAAATTAAATTATATATTATTAATCTACGTTCGAGTAGATGTTCGTAGTATTTTTATTTCTCAAAACCGATTTTCGGTGAGTGAGAAATTAATACACGAAAGTAGCCACATAAGTGGGCATTATGTAAAGATTATGGGAGATGAAAGGCTTATGCCTTATCCCACATGGAATAAAAATCATAGTTTATCCTAGTTTATTTACTAGAAGGTGTTATTTGTTGTATAAACTATAACACAAGTGGATGATCACAAGTGGGTGGGCCACGCGGCGCGCCGCGCCGGCCCGACTCGGGCTGGGCTGGGCTTGGGCGGCGGCCTGACCTATTGGGGGCGGTCCAGTCCACTAAAGATTCGAGGATTTGTTGGTTGGAGCCAATGAATCCGGGACATTGTAGGTGTCGATTCGTGTGATGTTGAGTTGTAACTCTGCGGTGGTGGTCATCGAAGTTAGCCCACTACCCGATTATGTTATGCAAGTGGGGTGTAACACCTTGGTTATTACAAATGATTAATGCCCACTACCCGAGTTTTTTTCTCCCTGCAGTGGAATGTTTGGCTATTTATACATGTTTGTGCATTGCGGATTTGAGACACAGAATTGATACTCCATCAAAAAGCATACAATTATTTTTCGCATTCTCGCACTAAGTCCAAAGAACAGTCTTCAAAGACATTTCTAGTTCAAGGTGCTTTCGTGTTAGTGGTGCTACTACGAGAAGACGTAAGTCGCGTTTCATCTTTGGAAGCAATACGTCAAACCGTGAGCACTAGCGGGGCGTAATTGCTTTGCGGGAAAGAGATTCGTCTCGACTCGGCTTCTGAAAGTTCTTTTGAAGAAGTTGTAATAGATAGTATTTTTCTTGTAATCTTTCTTTCTGTAATTTGCCATTTTGAAGGCATCCCGATTCTGTAACTTTGTTTTCAACAAATTTTACACTTGTGGTGAGAATTGTATTATTACGTAACAATAACTTATACTGAATCTTTTATATATATGACTAATTACCATGTGCAATGTGTTAACTTTTATATAATTCTTGTCATTACTATTAAATTTGTAAAGATCATTAAATAAATTACTATCATTTAATATTTATATTAGTAGGGATTTATCAATTGATAAATCACTTATAAAAGTTAACACATTGCACATGGTAATTAGTAGGGACAATTTAGGACATTGCAATGTGCAATTTATATTATTCCATTAATTCAACTCTAATTTTTGAATTCAACTTTTGCTACGAACTTGAATTAGAGTTCACTGGCATCAAAACATCAAAGTACTTGCTTACTTAATCCATTAATTCAAATACCAATCAAAAGGGACTCCATGGCCCAATGGATAAGGCGCTGCTCTACGGAACCAGAGATTCTGGGTTCGATCCCCAGTGGAGTCGTTTCGGTGTTTTCCTTTTCACTTTTTTATTTTTGGCCTGGTTTAATATGATTATCTGATTTCAGACTTAAGAAACGAACAATGTCATAATTTGGCACTCAAATATGAAAACAATTTCTTTAAACTGTATTCACTTCTCATGATGTCACAATTTTTAATGTTGGACATAATCAAATATCAAATAATTATTCAGCCTCATGTACTTATTATTATGTAAGGCTTCAATGAGTTTATGAGGCAGGGTGGCCTATGCCTTATGTCCACCCACCCACCCTACCTTCCCATTCAACCCCCATTAATTCTATTGCCCCCCATCTGTTTCCTGCCTTTCATTTCTTGCTTTATATACTATAATTTCAATGTTTATGCAACTTGAAGGAATATTAATTCAAGCAATTAAATCGTTATTACTATATACATAAAGCTGCCCATATATATAGCTAAGAAATTATAATTGTTCTAAAATCTAATGGGTTATTCACGACGTACGTCGCTTAATTTAGAAACTCAAGTTATTTGTGTAGCCCCAACAATAATGAATATCGATTTGTCCCAACTAACAATGATTTTGGTGCATTCTTGAATTGTATTCGTATTTGAAATAATTTGGAATAATCTAAACGTACATTTCTTGTTAGGGCTCAAATATGATAGAGATTGAGATATATTTTTCATTATTTCTCCCCCACGATATATGATATCATAAGCACACGATACTAAATGTTTAGCGTACTACATTCTCATCCTCTATATTTCTCTCTCTGTGTTCCTCTTGTAGTATCACCAAAAATATAAAACTCACCAAAAATTTAATTGTGCTCATCACAGTACAAGAAAAAATGTCAAAAACTACTGAGTTATTAGTGACGACACGGTGACACATGTTGCCGCTAATAAATACGTCTAGTGGCAACATGTTGTCGATAAAACATATTGTTGTAAGTTATAAGAAAAATGGGTCGCTAAAAGTAATTACATGTGGTCGCTAATAACACAAAACTTATGACATATATGATATGTCATGACGTTAGCGTATCACATATTTGAATTTAAAGTATTATTAATATTAATTCACATATTATAAGAAGATATTAAATTTCTCAGGGTTGATAAATTCTAGAGTTTGTGTTAAATTCAAAAAGATTTGGTATAACTAATATTATTAATATTAATTGATCACATGTTATTAAAACATATTAACACTTGAAGTGTATTTAATACGAGAGGAAGATCAGCGCTAACCACCTAAGTGAATTTCCATCTTAAATTCAATAAGTAACTCATTACACGTATAAGTTAAACTATCTTTCTTTAATTAATTAATGTAGAATAACTCAAAGTGACATTTTTCATCAGTTTGAGCTCTCAAATTAAAGTATGGCTACTCATTTCGTCATTTGCAATAACAAATATAGACAAGTCGTTTCCGGCTTCTAAAGTAGTGAAGTATGACGGCCAACAATGACTCACCATTTAAATCGAATATTTCATGCTACTCATTTTGTATGTCCAAGTAGATATGTACGCCAACCATTAAATATATATAAAACTTTAACATTATCATTTATTAATTCGAATTCAACAGGAAACAATCTACAAAATCAACATAATAAATAAGCTTATAAATTATATACAACTTCACATCAACTATCACATATCTCATTTCAGAAAAATGTTTGACTGATATAATTGGTTTAATTAATTGCACTTTTGGTCCTATAAATTCTCATTTTGTGTGATTTTGATCTAACCGGGTGTTTCAATATTTCATTTAGTCCCACAATACCCTTATTATTTGGTAAAAATATCTAAAATACCCATGCCCATCAAAAGTTACATGATTGTAATTGCTATTTTGATTAAAGGATAAAATCGTCAATGACTGAAATTACCACTTATCAAGAATCGGCTAAGATTGCCAACCCTTAAGAGTTATAAGACTAAAATTACAATTAGATTTGGTAAAATAATTCCTAAACTCAATATTGAATTTGTAATATTTTAATACTATAACATACATTAAATAATGGCCCACAAAAATAAATGTTAGGTCGGAAACAAGTAGTAGCGGTAGAGTGGTAATAAATGAGAAGGGTGTTTAATATGGGAATCTTTGTCTGACGGCAAGAAAATTAAAATTAAAATGAGACCCGCCAACCCCTCCCCTCTGTTGGCAAACAGTTTTTGCAGAGATTCTTTTTTCTTCAGTGTAACTTGGTCTTCATATTTATTGATGGAGGCAAAAATCCCACTTATCTCATTTACTCCCCTCAACCAACTCCTATTTTCTGACAAACATGACCCGTAGAAGTCTTCAGAAGGTGAAATGAGAAACAAATAGTTGAAAAAGTGTAATAAATGTTCACTATAAGAAGAAAATTAAATTAAATTAACTGAAGGATCTGGCCTCTCATGACTGCCACCAAGATAAATCGCGGTATGTGCACACATTGACCAGTTTTATGGGTAGGATCTGCTGACGTATAACCAAATCCTCTCAAGTAAAGAGAATAAGTATGTTCGACCCTCCAAATCTAATAATAGTTAATCTCTCCCCTAAATTGAACCCATACAGATGAGCGTGAGATAAGTGGTTTCTAGAGAATAGTGAGAAAAGATAGTTATGCATAAAAAAAAAAAGAGTTTTGAAAGTATTCTTGGATGTATTTTTTTTCCTTTCAAAAATGTGATGTGGAGTATTTTTTGAAAATAATATGTAAGATGAGAAATAAATGTGTCATTACAGTTGTTGAGACATTTTGAAGAGAAAAGAATTGTGCATGAAAAATTGAAAATATTTTCCAACAATTATTGACAACCTGAGAATTAATTTACCCAACTTGAACCTTAAAAGAAAAATAATTAGAAAAATGTTATACCGTTCTACCCAAATTCGACTGTGTGAGACTGTGAGTTGGGACATGAATGCCCACCGGCACCGCTTATTAGTAGCACTTTGTTGTCTATACATGTTTGGGGGAATAACAATTTAGTCCTCGAAATACCCTTCAATTAACAATCTACCCTCATCATCAACTCTCAAAAGAGGACTTTGTTTCCTCGAACTAGGATTCCCGATCCATAGACAATCTTCTATTTTACAGTGTTTTTATTTATTAGATAAATACTGCGTGCATAAGATGAAATAGATGGAACTCTCCTAAGTTTGATGAGATTGACATATAAAAAAAAATTGTACGCCAATATACACGGAAGAGGTAGGCTGTGATTGATTGTACTTTCATTCCATCTATTATCATTTTCTGAGAGAATAGTGGTGATTTTTTTTTTAAAAAGTGAAAGTTGGATGTGTAGAGAAAAAATGATGATTATGTTGATGTGATATAGAATCTTTTAGAGATGTTGATTGTTTGTGAAAAAATTTATGAAAATAATAGTGTAAAATATAATGTAAGAAAATTGAACAAAAATAAAAAAATTGATCCAAAAATAGGCAATATGGATCTCATTTTATACCTTTTGTTAATATGATTAAGATAAAAATAATAAAAATAGTGATAGATCAAAGAAATTATCGGAATCCTTTATCTAAATAGGGAGAGGAGATAGAAATAGAGAAATAAATAGATAATTGGGTATTGAGAAATGTGAAAGAGAAAGAGAGAATGAGTTAATTTTGGAGAGAATGAGATTTTCTTTGATTTTTTTTTTCATTTTTTTTTCCACAAACAATCACACATCGTAAAAATTTCTCTCCAAAATGAAAATTTTGAAATTATTTTACAGCCAATCACAACCATATATTTTCCTCCTCTTTCCCCTCACCCCGCCCAAAAAAATTTAATATAATTTCATTTCTATTTGCATTAATGGATCTGGAGGTACGAATTTCAAATACATAGAACAAATCCGTTAATGATGTTTGTATAAGATCATTTTATAATGAATTTCAAATCCTTAGCTCATATTTTGAGTTGTTATAGTAGATTTCAAATCCATTTCATTTGGAGTCATTTGAAATCCCTTACACAAATCATTCACTCAAATCCAAATCATTCAATTCAAACGCTACCTCATAGATTTGAAGATAGTATATAGTTACTCCTACTTAATTATATAAGACCATCTCCAGTAGTTTGCACTATTTTAGTGCATATTCTGTATTATTTTTGTGCAAAATCTGCATTTTATCTTCCGTAATATTTGCAGTAAATTATGCACAAAAAAAAGAATATTCTATAATATTTCATTTTAGTGCATATTTTTATGCACCAAAATCATTAATTGAAAACAAAATGAAAAGAAATTTTTTAGCGCAGTTACTATGTTGCGCTATTTCTGGCGCAAAATTGTTCACATCTTCAAAATGATGTATGCTTTGGTGCAGTGTTGGAGCAATTATTTTATCCAAATTGAAAATATGACTTTGCTATATATTTAAGAACACAAAAACTCCTGTCAGACCGTCTAACGGGTCTGATCTGTTAGACGGATCTGACCCACGGATCCGGTGGTATTTTCGTAATATTAGCAACGATTTTTTAGTAGTTTTCAGGGAGTATCGGTATTAGCAGTCCTTCTGAAATGTATTAGTCGTCCTTCTAAAAAGTATTAGCAGTTCTTCTGAAATGTATTAGTAGTTCCCTGAAGAGTTTTTTTAGTATTTCTCCTAAATATACTCGTGAAATGTATTAGCAATCCCTCCAAAAGTACTAGTAGTTCCTCGAAAAAGTATTAGTAGTTCCTTGAAATAAATTAAATTTTTCTCCCGAAATGTATTAACAATCCTTCTGAAAAGTATTAGTCGTCCTTCTAAAATGTATTAGCAGTTCTTCTGAAATGTATTAGTAGTTCCCCTGAATATAATTAATTTTTTCTCCTAAAATGTATTAACAGTCCTTCTGAAAAGTATTAGCCGTCCTTCTAAAAAGTATTAGCAGTTATTTTGAAATGTATTAGTAGTTCTCTGAAGAGTATTTTAGTATTTCTCATGAATATACTCCAGAAATGTATTAGTTGTTCATCGAAAGTATTAGTAGTTTCTCGAAAAAGTATTAGTAATTTCCTAAAGAGTATTTTTAGTAGTACTTCTGCAAAATATTAGTTTTTCTTATAAAATGTATTAGTATTTCTACATAAAAGTATTAGCTGATACTAATACTTGTATTCCCTAAACTGCCACCACAAACCCATATCCAAGTTCATCTTTATCCTCTTCTTCATCCACCCACTGTTGCATGCATCATCACCACGAGCCATCACCAACCATCGCCATTTTTCCTTTCAGGTTGGTGTTGTTCATTGATCAAATATTTGGAAAACAAAATGCTAAATCATATTCAGAAATCCCTCAAGTCTGTCTCTCAAAAAATGAGAATCTCCAACAAACAAATCCATTCCTCAATGCGTTGTTGCAGGCGCACCAAAACGCCGTCGTTCGTCGTCGAGGCCAAGGAGAATCAAGGCGCGGTGACGCCGTGACACTCTCCGACATCGACCAGTTCCTATTCGAGAATTTCAGATCGTTGTACCAAACGGAGTACGAAGAACAGATCTCGATGAAGCGAAACGATCTGTTTTTGCAGGGGGGGCCTGGTTTGTAATTCCACTTCAGTTTTTTTTTTCGTGGATCCGGGTCAGGTTTGCGAAATGGGTAGGATATTTAGACCCGTCTAACAGATCTAGATCTGTTAGACGGTCTGACAGGAGACTAGCTCATTTAAGAAATGTAGTAATTCTTTTTAGGTAAGATCGTGGGGGGTGGTGTACATGGGGCTTTATTGAAAACCCGTAGTTGCACGGCCAAGAGCACCATTTTGTGTTAGAAATCGTAAAAAATACATTACTATAGCTCTTAACTATTGTGTTTTTTTTTTATCGACCCAGAGTATCCCCACACCAGCTGGGGACACATGCCTCACACTTTTGAAGTATGGGACATTCGTCCTTCACAGGATGATCCTAATCTCTGTGGGAGGAGGGGCAAAACCTCAACCCCTCAATCCGCGTTAGTCAAAGTTTGAACCCATGACCTTAATTTGCAATTGCAACTTTAAGGCCGCTAGGCCAACTCTTGAGGGTCAAATTATTGCGTTTATAAGCGTCCGAGAAATAGGTAATTATATAATAAGCAATCACGGAAGAAAAATGAACATTGGTTAAAATTGACAACAATGTTGAGAATGGTATCCTAACACAATGACTGGAACGTGTCAAAACTTATCTCCGTGATTGGTTATGTAATTTGTAGATCAATCTTGAGGATTTTCTTGTTTACATCATATGGAAAATCCAGGAGTGTAAACACAGCCAAAACTAAGTTCATTAAAACCGTTATGCAAGTGGTAGGATTAACTTATTAGTGTTTGTTTTTATTAGTTAATGTCGATATATATCTTCAAAATTTGCAGCTTTTCATTACGAACTATATACACCATAATATATAAAATATGCAGCAATATTTGCCAAATTGAAGTTGTACTGGGAACGAAGGATTTAGAGAAAGAAAACTCAAAATTAACTTTAGACTTTAATTGGATTGATGGACTTCAATTTAAGGATTTTAAAATTCATAATAATAAATTATTTGAGCTTGTTTGGGTATATAATCTGTTAAATCCATGGATTTAACTCTTATTATTTAAACTATTTTTGAGTTACAGAGTGGATTTCAAATCCATTTTAAATGGTGTCATTTGAAATCCTTTCTTAAAATCATCCCATCAAATCCAAATCCTTCAATTCAAATGCAATCTTATATAATAACCGGATTTTTGACTTAAAACCGAAAGTTCAATTATTGCGAGTCTACTGTAACATGAACTTATCCAAATAAGTTTAGTACATTTGTTCATTTAATTTTAAAACACTTAAAGTTATACTCCCTCCTATTCACAATAAGTGTCCTTTTGGCACATGAAAAAATCTTCAAAAGAATATTTTTCACATTTTCAAGGCTAGCAAGAATAATATTTTTCCAAATTACCCCTAAATGTAGTCTTTCAACATATATTTGTTTGTTCCAAAGTAGCATTTATGATTAATTAAGGGTATATTTAATATTTAACACAATTATTAATATGTGTGTTTTTTTCCCTAAAAAGTCACTTATTTTGAATAAGAGGGAGTATAATTAAGTCAATAGCATAATGTGAACAGAGGGTTTAGGTATAATGAAATGTACTGTTAATTTTTTTAGATGTATATACACATGTTTATCATCGAATGTAGTGAAACAAGAAGTGAAACATAATGAATTCGAGCATGAAATCTGATTCCTCATTTAAGACCCAACAAGTCACTAGATGAATAGTACAAGTAATACATATGAGAATCCATCTTTAATCTGTATTCTACACTACAAAGATCATACCATAAAATTAAACTATATATCAAGAAATCAATTTAATCCCCCTCCACCCCCACCCCCAAAAAAAAAAAAAAAAAAATAATTAGAGGGAAAAAAAGGTAAACAAGACATTACCACTTTATGAGACAACGAGACTCAAGATTGATTTCGTGTAGTGGGGGTAAAAAATGTTAACCTTATGGCTTAGAACAAAAAAATTTCAAACCTTAAGACTAGATCTTCGTTGTTCTACTCCTTATATAGCAATCTCAAATCCACATGAAAAAAGCACTAAGATATTGGCACGGCTCAATCAAAAACGCAAACAATAACGTAACCATTATATAGCCTTTTAATTTGGCATATATAAGAGCTTATAATCACGTCTCTGAGTGAGCCGAGCCAACATCACAGTGACTATTTCAACATTTTCTCTCCACGAACAAATTAAAAAAAAAGTAATTAAACGATTCAAAAATTTACAAGGCAGAAGAACATTATGATTTTGCTTAGATAAAGATATTAGAGAAGAAAAGAGAAATTGTGAGGGGACAAAATATGAAGAAATGGTGTTGGTTTTGTGAACTTTTAAAGAAGAAGAAAGAGAAATGTGCTTGTGGGTGCATTTAAAATCACACGACTACCAAACCCTAAAAAAAATTTAAAAAAAAAAGGAAAAAGAAAAAAAAAGAGAGGACCAGGGCCATTAATGGTAGCAGATAACCCATAAAGACATAAATAATATTCTCTATTTCTCTCACACCAGAATTGCAATGAATATAAAGGAATCAATCGTCCCCCCATAACTGTACGTACAGTCTCCCTCTTCTTCCTCATCTGAATTTTTGTACAGTATATTTATTTCTATACATGTAATAATCTGATCATCTATTAATCTAGCTATTTTGTTTTTGTCCATTTCTTACCATCAACTTATAAGTTGTTGCTATCGATCGGCAAAACATGCATAAATGAATTTAATTAGTTTCTTTCCTTCTGGCCTGGGGCTGGCTGGACATTTTTATTGTCTAATAAATAGACAAGAGTTGTTCAGAAATTCTTATAAACACAAGGTCAGATAATAAGTTTGAGCCAATTCCTTCTAAAATATGGTTAGATAAAACAAAATCTCGTGAGTAAGTCTTTATTGGGCTCGTATTCTTGTTTGGGTGGATTTTAATGACAAAAAATTTGGAGAGAATTTTCAAAATACACTTTGAAAATAACAAAATTCTTTTGTAATCACACTTTTTAAAAGAACTCTTTTTTACACTTATCTAACCAGACTCTATAACATAACACTACAAGAAAACAATCAAATTGCAACAAAAAAATTCCAACGAAGTAGAAAATAGTTAGAATTTTTACAATTCAAACGGAAATTCCAATGCTACATTATACCGTTGGAAAATTTCAATGAAAATTCCAACGCTAATGAAAACCGTTGGTATAAGTTGTTGGAATTTCCGTTGGAATTTAAAATTCCAACGGAAATTCCAACATCACAACAAACTGTTGGAAAATTCCAACAAAAATTCCAACTGTAATAAAATCGTTGGAATAAACCATTGAAAATATTGTTGGAATTTTAAAAATTCCAACATAAATTCCATCGCTAAAACATATCATTGGAAAATTCCAACAAAAATTCCAACGGTAATCAAAAAGTTGGAATTAATCATTGGAATTTCTGTTGGAGTTTTTAAAATTTCAACGGAAATTCCAATGGTACAACAAGTTGTTGGAAAATACCGTCCAACACCGTTGAAATTTTTTAATAGGGGTTAAAAGATTTGATAGTATTATCCATATCAATAAAATATTTTTTTTTTCTGGAGTCAATCATATTAAAACTACATAGTTAAACGTGCTTGACTTGGGACAAATTGATGATGAGTGACCTACTCGGAAGTTAAATATATTAGACAATGAGATAAATTGATTGAATATTCCAATGGATATATACCATTGGAATTACCATTGATTAAATTCCAATGGCATAACTCGTTGGAATAACAATTTGGAGTTTTTTTCCAACAATTATATATATATATATATATATATATATATATTCAATGGATATACCATTGGACTAAATTCCAATGGTTTAACTATGTTGGAATTAGTGTTGGAAAATATGTTGGAATGTTTTCCAACGATTTTGTATATTCCAATGGATAAATAATCAGTTGGAAGTTAGTTGGAATATTTTTCCATTAGAATTTTGCCATTCCAACGGCCATTTTACCAACGATGCATTTATTGTTGGAATCCGTTGGAATCGATAATTCCAACAGTAATTGGCCAAATTCCAACATATTTTTTCCGTTGGAATTTTCTTATTTCCGTGTAGTGTAACCACATTTTGACTTGGTCCACTGTTATACTATGAAGTTATATTGATTAAAATACTGTGAAATCATACTAATTTTTATACCGGGACTTCATACGTACTGATTAATATACATTGAAGTCATACTAATTGTTATACCATGAAGTCAAACTAATTAATACATCAGGAAGACTTAATAATATACTGGAAGGTCATACTAACTAATATATCGTGAAATCGTACGAATTGTTATACCATGAAGTCAAACTGATTAATATATCGTATCATGACGTCATATTGATTAATATACTGGAAAGTCATAATAATTATTATATTAGGAAGCCATACTAATTGTCATACTGGGAAATCAAATTGAATAATATACCGAAAAGTCAAAATTATTACTATACCATACCATGAAATAATTATTCATTTTGACTTTCCTTAATAATAGAACTTTTTAGGGAGTTAGAAAACTATTTTATATTTTATTTATATAATATTTAATTATTTATTAGAATGAATTGTTTGCAATTGTATTGAATTGTTTTTATTTTTGAACTTTAAAACAATAAGTGTTTATTTTTTAAAATTAGTATAAAAAATATGATTTCATTCTTATTTATTAGAATATTTGTTTGCAATTATTTTTTTATATTAATATAATTGTGGCTTGCATATAGATTAATTGTGGGAATCATGCATAGTCTCCACGTGGTCCGAAAAATAATTCTCTTCATCATGAATAGCTACTATATCGTCTGCCCTAATGACATATTCGAGTCCTTGTCAATGCACACCGTATCGAACTACCAAATTATGCTAATTCATCTGCCAAAATAATAATAAACAAATAATAAATAACGATAGTTTGGATATTAGACATGTCTTTAATTAAAAAAATCTAGCTATATACTTTCTACTTATCACATTATACATAATTTTACGATACATATAACTTCACAGTATTATGATGCGCCAATTCACGATATACATAATTTCATGGTTATATGTAATTTCACGCTATATATACGGTATTATACTAACATCATGATAATATAAACTTAGTTTCACGGTAATATACTAACATCACAGTATTATTCTATATAGAGAGCTTCATGCTAATGTACTAATTAACATCACGGTATTTTTCTCATTCACTTCACGGAATAACAAGGCTTCGCAATATTTTATAACTTTATAGTATAATGTACAATAAACTGTGAATTTATTCAACGATTAAACCATGAAATTGTAAATACTATAAACTTAGTCATACTCGATATATACAAAAAATATGTACCAGCAATATCTACCTTATAGTAAACCATTTATCATATCGTGAACTGAACCACACTCAATAATATCCATATCCTAAGGTTATATTTCAAGAATAACAGTGCATATATTCATACCATAAATTACCAAAAATCATGAAAAATGAAATTAACTCAAGCACTTACACCCAAGAAGAATATTATAATGCTTATTTACGAAAAAAATAGAAATAATTATACATAATGTGAAACACTTTGTCTACAAGCATACAATAAACCAAGAAAGCAAATGTAAAGAAAATACCTTGTATTTTTTGGTTGGGGCAGCTGAATTCCACCAGTGATGAGCAATGGAAAAAAGAAAAAGGAAAATAAAAAGAGGAGTTGAAACTTTTTTTTTTCGAAACGACAGAAATATATTCATTACTCAAAAAAACTTACATTGCTAACTGGCAAAATGACCACCCTGAACATACATACATTGATACATGTCAAGGGGAACTCCATACGAGAGGTATAACCACCATAATTCGAGAGAGCAAAATAAGAAACAACTGGGAAAAAAAACACAAAACAAATGAAAACTAAGCACTCCATAGAAGACTAAACCAGCTCCGAAAGGAGGACTAAGACATTCCTCAAGGGAGACTACCCAACTCGAACAAATTCGGGTACGAGCTACATCACGCAGTGCAAGACAGAAATTACTGACCGTCTACTAGTTTCGCAAATCAATCGGTAAAATAAAGACTCAAAAAAAAAATTACAGAAAAAAACGAAAAAAAAGAAAAAAAGAAAAATGCCTCTCCCTCACCCAATCTACAACCGCATCCCATCACCTACCCAACTCCAACTCTCCTCTTTGTAGCTCTGACCTCCGACTTGCCTCCACTCTCGATTGAAATTTCCAATCACCTGTTAGTCCAAGTGGCTACGATAATCTAGAGGGTGAATAGATTATCTCGGTTTTGATTTTGCCCTCTTTTTCAATAATCAACCAAAAGACGAGAATGTAAATGCGGAAATAAAACAACACTCGTCGATTTAAAGAGGTTCAACCCACCTAGGGCCTAATCCTCTACCACCCAAAGATATCTCGGGATGGATTTCAAAAAGAAAGAAAAGATTTTATTAATTTACCAAAAATTAATACAACACCTGAGGATTACCACAACCCTCCTTCACCACTTTGAGGATTACCACAATCCTCTTACACCACCTTGAGGATTACCACAACCCTCTTACAACACCTTGAGGATTACCACAACCCTCTTACAACACCTTTGAAGATTACCACAACCTTCAAACACCTATCACCTAGATCACCCAAGTGTATTCTTACCACAAGAATACTCACAAGGATGTCTTGTGTTGAATGATGACCAAAATCAAGATTACAACTCAATAATGATTGATACAATATGAGTGCAAGTGTAATCAAGAATTGAAAGCCTAGACCTCAAATTTGTGCAAGTGAAAGTGCTAAGGCTAATACAACAAGAGATATATGAAAGTGTTTGCTTTGTTTGCTCTTTGCTTGTATAGAGTGTTGTGTCTTGTTGCTTGAATGAAGCCTCTATTTATAGGAGAGGTCTTGGCTTTGATTTCCGGACATTGGCTCCTCCTTGGGGAGTGATTTTCTGCAAAAGAAACCATTTAAAATCATCAATATAGTCATTGTTAGAAATCAATCCCACAAAATAGGGAAAAGTCAGTCTAAAAAACGCATAGCGGATAGTTTGTTTGTCAAACATGGGGTTCGGACCGGTCGCAGAGATAAGATTGAAATTGAATTCTCGCGAATTTTTACGGGGACCGGTCGAAGGGGGGAGTGCGACGGTCGCCTCATTGTGACGGTTGGTTGCCTTGACGTTTTTACGAAAGAGAAGTCCTGGAACAAAAATCCAACTTGCGCAGTGCTGTCAGTCGCCCGGCCGACCGCCGACCACACCTGCCGCCCACCCTGGTCGCCGTCGCCCGCCTTTTTTCTTTACGTCCCATTTTCTATTTCAAAACTCAACTCAGTGCGGGTTGCCCTATAGGCGACTGGTCGAGCTGAAACAAAAGTGTTGTCCAATTTTAAATCGAAAATAAACCCCAAGAAATACTCCGAAAAATAGTAAAAACATTTTAGATCGATCGGAGGTATTGGGACAACATTTAGAGACATTGTTTTGGTATAAAAACTCATTTTAATAAAATCATCAAAATCATGATAAAAACATTTATCTAACAAACTCCCCTTTTTGATGATTACAAACCAAAGCAATTTACAAGAGGACGATTTTGAAAACAAAACAATTTTCGGTTTTATAGTAAACTATCCGTTTAATAACATTTTACAAAAAGCTCCCCCTATCAATAAGCATATCAATAAGAAGTATTGTATAAGCTAGAAGCACAAGCTTTTACAATATAAACAACAACTTCATGAGCTAGAAGCTCCCCCTGTCACAAGTACTTAAAACAAGTCCATAAAACAACCATTGGACTAAGTTTTCTTCACAACTTATGGCCTAAACAAGCCATAGCTTATAGCTTCTATATCGAGCTTTTATTAGCTTCTTTGAGCTAACGAGCAATTTTCCTGTTTCTCCCCCTTTGGAATCATCAAAAAGAATGTGAGGACAATAAAAACATCATACAAATATATCAAAGTGCGCCAAAGAGACGATTTATCAACCATAGAGCAATTTTAGGCTTAAAAACCAAGGAAAATGGGAGAATTGTATCATGAAGAGTTCATACGCTCGTTTTATTTCCCAAAACATGATCTCAAAGAGTATAGAAGACTTTTGGAAGCGAGAGAATCATGTAGAAGTAGAAATTTTCATTGAAACATTTCATCGAACACATTGTGGGCGTGAAAAATAAAAAGAGTTGTATATAGCCCTTGTAAATGATCCAAGCCAAAAAATTTTCATCACCAAATCATACCAATTATCATACAAAACAGCATAACAACTAAGCTCATCATGATCATAAAATAATTTCATCAAGTAATATACAAGAAAGGCCATAAACTCAAGGGTTCAACCCAATTGAGCAAAGTAAGGAAAATTCTTACCATTTGATCGGAAAAGATGAGCAATGATGATGATAAACATGCTATAAGGTCCAAGATATAAATGGGATGCATGAAAATCAATTTTGAGTGACAATAGTGTGCATTTGGCAAAGGGGACGAAAAATGGCCAAAATGAGTGAAAAGACTAATTTGAAAGCGAGCGATTTTAAACCAAAAATGGCTTAGGCGACCGGTCGTGGTTGAGGGCGACCGGTCGACGTTGAGGGCGACCGGTTGCCCTCAACCACTTCAGCCCACTGTTTTGCAATTTTTCCAAAATCCGAATTTTCAACCAAAAATCCGATTTTTCGCCCCTAAGTTTTAAGAACGTGCAAAATACAAACGTAAATTTCATTCAATATGCATTATGCCTAACCGAGCTCGTATCGACGCAAAAGTCTCGGAAGTTAGCGGTTTTGTGAAAATATCCGCTAATTGATCTTGAGATGGTACAAAAGATATCTCAATTTTTCGTTTTGAGACACAATCCCTTAGAAAATGATGTCGAATCTCAATATGTTTAGTACGGTTATGATGAACCGGGTTTTGAGCAATATTTATAGCGGATACATTATCACAAAAGATAGGTACGTTTTCAAAAGAGCATTTGTAATCCGCTAAGGTTTGTTTCATCCAAAGAAGTTGAGTACAACAAAATGCGGCGGAAATATATTCGGCTTCGGCCGTTGAAAGAGAAACACGTTTTGCTTCTTTGAAAACCAAGAAACTAGGCAATCGCTAAAAATTGACATGATCGGGAAGTACTTTTCCGATCATCAATATTTCCGCATAGTCCGAATCACTATAACCTTTAAGAGAAAAATTTTCATTCTTTGGATAAAATAAGCCATATTGAATGGTGCCTTTCAAATATCGAAAAATCCTTTTAACGGCACTCATATGAGATTCTTTGGGATTGCTTTGAAAACGAGCACATAGGCATACGGCATGAAGAATGTCCGGTCTACTAGCGGTTAAATAAAGTAAACTACCAATCATACTCGATACTTGGATTCATCAACCGACTTGCCTTTTTCATCTTTGTCAATTTTGACGTTGGTTGCCATAGGAGTCGAGACGGTTCTTCCTTCTTCAATGCCGAACTTCTTCAAAAGTTCTTTTGTATACTTTGATTGCGAAATATAAATACCTTCTTGGCATTGCTTAATTTGAAGTCCAAGGAAGAAATTTAGCTCCCCCCCATCATACTCATCTCGAATTCACCTTGCATTAACTTGGAGAATTTCTTGCACAAAGATTCATTAGTAGCACCAAAGATAATATCATCAACATAAATTTGCACAAGTAAACAATCTTGCCCTTTTCAAAAACAAAGAGTGTAGTATCAACTTTACCTCTTGTAAAACCATTTTGCAAAAGAAAAGAGCTAAGTCTATCATCATACCATGCACGGGTGCTTGTTTTAAACCATACAAAGCCTTTTAAGTTTATAAACATCATTAGGCCTAGAAAAATTTTCAAACCCGGAGGTTGTTTTACATAGACTTCTTCTTGAATAATACCATTTAAGAAAGCGGATTTAACATCCATTTGGTAAAGTTTGAAATTTTTGAAACAAGAATAGGCAAGTAAAATACGAATAGCTTCTAATCGTGCTACGGGTGCAAAAGTTTCATCATAGTCAATACCTTCTTCTTGACAATACCCTTGAGCTACTAACCTTGCCTTATTTCGAATAATGTTGCCTTGATCATCAAGTTTGTTCCGGAATACCCATTTTGTACCAATAATTGTTTGAGATGGAGGACAAGGTACTAATTCCCATACATCATTTCTTTCAAATTGATTCAACTCCTCTTGCATTTCCAAAAACCAATCTTCATCCTCAATAGCTTCCTTAGCATTTTTAGGCTCTTTTTGAGATATAAGAGCTTTCTCGGCAAAATTCCTTCGAGTCATTACTTTATCAAGGGGATCACCAATAATAAGATCTTTTGGGTGATCTCCCTTAAATTTCAATGCTATGGGAAGATTCGAAGTATCACCCCTATCTTCTTGAGGAACATTTGAACTAGAAGGTTGATCATTATGAGCATCACTTTGAACAATAGGTTCAACAATATCCTCTTCATCACTATCGTCATTGGGTATTCTTTCAACACCCGAGGCTTCATTAAATTTGACATGAATAGATTCTTCAACAACCATGCTAGTCTTGTTGTAAACCCGATATGCTTTGCTCTTGGTTGAATACCCCATAAATATACCTTCATCGGCCTTAGGATCAAGTTTGTCCAATTGATCCTTAGTATTCAAAATAAAGCACTTACATCCAAATATTTTGAAATAACTAATATTTGGAGTTCTTCCTTTCCAAAGCTCATATGGAGTTTTATTCATTTTAGACGAATATGAACTCGGTTAATGACATAGCAAGCGGTACTTACGGCTTCGGCCCAAAAATACTTTGGAAGTGAAAATTCATTGAGCATGGATCGACTCATTTCTTGTAATGTTCGATTTTTTCGTTCGGCTACTCCATTTTGTTGAGGTGTCCTTGGAGCCGAGAAATTATGAGCATATCCTTTGGTTTCACAAAATACTCTAAATTCACCGTCAAATTCTCCACCTCGATCGCTCGAATAGACTTGATAGTATCTTCTTTTTCATTCTCAATAAGTCTACACAACTTAACAAACTCATTAACGGCATCGTTTTTATTGGTAAGAAAAAGAGCCCAAGTATATCTCGAATAATCATCGACTATAACAAAAGTGTAATGTTTTCCACTTAGACTAGCCGTACCAATATCCCCATACAAATCAAGGTGAAGCAATTGTAGGGGTTTGGTAGTGGAAATTTCATTTTTGGGCTTAAAACTACTCTTAACTAATTTGTTCTTTTGACAAGTGTCACATAAGCCAAGATTTTCAAAATTCAATTTGGGTAGTCCTTTTACATGTTGGTTTTTGTAAATATTTTTCAAATTCTTGTATCCAACATGTCCGAGTCGCCTATGCCATAAACTCGTTAAATCATTATTGGCGACAAGACAAGAAACATTTTGACTAACCAAATCACTAGTACAAATTTTGTAAAGATTGCCTTTTCTATTTGCTTCACAAATAATATTACCATTTTTAAGAATAAGGCATTTTTCTTTATTAAAAGAAACATCATAATTTGAATCACAAAGTTGGCTAACACTTATCAAATTAAACTTAAGCCCTTCTACTAAAAGAACATTACAAAGAGAGAAAGAAGAGTTACCAATTTCTCCATTTCCAAGAATTTTTCCTTTGCCATTGCCGAACATGACCATACCCTCTTCTTGGAGCTTGATGTTGGTAAAAAGCTCTCTCCTCCCGGTCATATGGCGTGAACATCCGCTGTCCACGAGCCATTTTGAATCCTCCATGGTTGTTATAGCCCCTATTACCTACAAAATCATTTCTTTTAGGTACCCTATAATTTTGGGGTCCATGGGGTTAGTCTTGAGACCTTTGGGTCTCCAAACATGTCTTGAGCTATTTCTCAATTTGCAATTATTAGCATAATGTCCAACTTTGCCACAATAAAAACAAGTAGGAGTATTATAATTATTGGCATGTACAAAAGTCGGACCTTGGTTATTTTTCTTAAAAACACTTTGAAATGGCTTATAACCAAGTCCCGATTTGGAATGCTCACCTCTTTGTGCATCTAAAATTTTTGTGACTTTATCCGTACTTATGTTGAAACGATGCACGTCATTTTTCAAACATTCAATATCTTTTGTGAGCGATTCCTTTTCGGTTTCAAGAGAATGAATTCTAGTAAGAATAAGAGCATGAGCTTTGTCTAAAGATTCATAAGAGGTAAATAATTTTTCCTTTTCAACCTTAATCTCCTTATGCTCTTTTTTCAAATTTTTGTATTTAACGATTAAATTTTGAAACTCAATTTGCAATTCATCAAAATCACATTGCAAGTCATCAACTATGGAGGAAGTAGAAGAATTTGAGTGTACCTCATTGTTTTCATCGTCTATAGCCATGAGACCGTGTTCGGTTTCTCCTTCCTCATCGGTTGTTTCGAGTAGTTCATCCCATGTTTTGACTTCCGCATTTAGAGCCTTCTTTTTTTGTAAAAGGCTTCCTTTTCTTTTGCTCCTCTTCATCGAGCTTTGGGCAATCGGCAATGAAGTGCCGGGTTTTCCGCATTTAAAGCAAGCATTATCTCTTGGTTTTCTTGCTTTATTTTTATTCACAAATTTTGCAAATTTTCGAACAAGTGCGGCCGTCTCTCATCATCATCATCATTATCATAGTATGCATTATTAGAAGAGGAAGCAAGACCTTTAGGAATATTTTGCATACCCGATTGATTGATGGTTGGTTTGGTATTTTTCCTCTCCTTGAGATAGACTTCATAGATGAGGAGGTTCGATGAGCTCGTCAAACTTGAGTGTCTCAAGATTTTGTGCTTCCGTGATTGCCGTCACCTTTTCGGACCATGAGTAGGGAAGAGCATTCAATACCTTAGTCACTTTGTCTTCTTCGGAGATGACTTTACCGAGGGCCACAAGAGGATTGACAATGTTGTCAAGCCTTTCCACCATCTTGGAGATGCTTTCACCATCATACATGTTAAAGTTTTCAAAGTCTTTAACAAGCATGGTCTTTCTAGCTTGCTTGACCTTCTTTGTCCCTTCATATATAGTCTCCAATTTTTCCCAAACCTCATGTGCCGACCTTATGCCTCGTATGCGATTGTACTCGGTGGCGGTAAGTGAGCAATGCAAAATATTTAAGGCCTTACCGTTTAGAGAGAAAGCCTTCTTATCATTTTCATCGAACTCCTTGAAAGGTTTAGGAGTCGAGGTGCCATCCTCCATTTTTTTCGTTGGTTGATCAACTCCTTCAATAACCACATTCCATATGTCAAATCCGACGCCTTGTAGAAAGACTCCATACGGTCTTTCCAAAATGCGTAGTTATTGGCGTCGAACAATGGTGGCTTGTTGGTGGAGGCGCCGGTGGTGAGATAAGCGTCATTCGTAGCCATGGATCTTTCCTCTTTACTCGGAACGAGCTAGCCAAAGAGTTTGGCTTTGATACCACTTGTTAGTCAGTGGCTACGATAATCTAGAGGGGGTGAATAGATTATCTCGGTTTTCAGATTTTGCCCTCTTTTTCAATAATCAACCAAAGACGAGAATGTAAATGCGGAAATAAAACAACACTCGTCGATTTAAAGAGGTTCAACCCACCTATGGCCTAATCCTCTACCACCCCAAGTATCTCAGGGATGGATTTCAAAAAGAAAGAAAAGATTTTATTAATTTACCAAAAATTAATACAACACCTGAGGATTACCACAACCCTCCTTCACCACTTTGAGGATTACCACAATCCTCTTACACCACCTTGAGGATTACCACAACCCTCTTACAACACCTCGAGGATTACCACAACCCTCTTACAACACCTTTGAAGATTACCACAACCTTCAAACACCTATCACCTAGATCACCCAAGTGTATTCTTACCACAAGAATACTCACAAGGATGTCTTGTGTTGAATGATGACCAAAATCAAGATTACAACTCAATAATGATTGATACTGATATGAGTGCAAGTGTAATCAAGAATTGAAAGCCTAGACCTCAAATTTGTGCAAGTGAAAGTGCTAAGGCTAATACAACAAGATATATGAAAGTGTTTGCTTTGTTTGCTCTTTGCTTGTATAGAGTGTTGTGTCTTGTTGCTTGAATGAAGCCTCTATTTATAGGAGAGGTCTTGGCTTTGATTTCCGGACATTGGCTCCTCCTTGGGGAGTTTTTGCTGCAAAAGAAACCATTTAAAATCATCAATATAGTCATAGAAATCAATCCCACAAAATAGGAAAAGTCATCTAAAAACGCAGCGGATAGTTTCTTTGTCAAACATGGGGTTCGACCGGTCTGGCAGAGAGATAAGATTGAAATTGAATTCTGCGAATTTTTACACAGGGGACCGGTCGAAGGGGAGTGCGACGGCCGCCTCACCAGCTGATGGACCGGTTGCCCCAGCGTTTTACGAAAGCAGAGAGAAGTCGGAACAAAATCCAACTTGCAGTACAGTCGCCCTCCGGTCGACCGGTCGACCACACCGGTCGCCCACCTGGTCGGACCGGCCGCCCGCCTTTTTTTCTTTACGTCCCATTTTCTGTTTCAAAACTCAACTCAGTACGGGTTGCCCTATGGGCGGCGGTCGAGCCTGAAACAAAAGTGTTGTCCAATTTTAAATCGAAAATAAACCCCAAGAAATACTCCGAAAAATAGTAAAAACATTTTAGATCGATCGGAGGTATTGGGACAACATTTAGAGACATTGTTTTGGTATAAAAACTCATTTTAATAAAATCATCAAAATCATGATAAAAACATTTATCTAACATCACCTCCGGATAACACAAGAGATATGCCTTCATTGACTTCCATCATGAAGCATGGCTGGGGAGGGGAGGGGATGGGATAAGGGGAGGAGGAGGAGGAGAAGTGAGGGGAGGGGATGGGAAGAGGTTGGCGGCTGAGAAGGGTGAGGGAGGAGAGAAGGGGTTTATGAGTTAGGGTTTGTAGTAGGGTCGTTCCTATATTTTGAGGGGCCTAGCGCGGAAAAAAATGGACCCTCTGTATTTATATATAAAAATTAAAATAACCAATTAATCAATGTTATAAAATAATTTCACTGATTAAAACATTAAATAATAAAACATTCTATTTTAATTTTAATATTTCTAATTTCATTAAAATAATGCTATAAAAGAAATACTTCAATAATATTACATTATATATTTAAAGGAAAAACTATAAATGTTTGATATATGTTTTAATCTTAACTTTGATGATTTTATTTTTACACCAAAACAATGTTTTTAATTGTTGTCCAAGTACTCCTAAATGATTTAAAATGGTTTTAATATTTTCTGGAGTATTTCTTCAAGTTTTACTTTAGATAAAATTGGACAACACTTCTAATGATTTTATGTTTATATGTTTTTACTTCAAAACAAGGTTTCTAAATGTTGTCTAAATACTTCCGATTGGTTTAAAATATTTTTACTAAATTTTCGGAGTATTTCTTGGGTTTTATTTTTGATAAAAATTGGACAACATTTGTCTCTTGGTCGACTGAATTATCGCCCTATAGGGCAACCCGTGCACAAGATAATTTTTGAAAGAAAATGAGACGGGAGAAAAAATCAAGCGAGTCGACCGGCCGCTCTCACGGGCGTCGGCCGCCCAGAATCGACCGATCGGCACTGTACACTGCAAGTTTGGTGTTTGAAAGCAGAACTTGATTTTCTCTAAAACCATTAAGGGGACCGGTTGATGATAGGGACGACGACGGTCGAGGTACACGTCGACCGTCGCTGTGTAAATTTCCGTGTTTCGTTTCAAACTTCTATTTTCGTATGCGGCCGCGCCGCTAAGCTTTGACAACAAAATATGAACGCTTGACAATGACAGACATATTTCCTTAAAATGTGGGATTGATTTCTAACAGCTATATTCTTGATTTTAATTGTATTTTTATGTAGATTTTCAATCCCCAAGAGGAGCCTATGCTTGATCAATCATCTCATATAAATAGAGGAAGTTTTGGAGCAACCATGACAACAATTGAGATACAACACAACAAGATACACTTCAAGCAAATATTTGTTCTTCTTTGTTATTATTCTTATTGTAATTTTGCCTAACTTATCACTTTCACATCCTTGAGGTCTAGGCTATTCTTGATTACACTTTGCACTCAAATTGTAATATTCATTATTGAGTTGTAATCTTGATTTTTGGTTATCATTCAACACAAGATATCCTTGTGAGTGTTCTTGTGGTAAGAACACACTTGGATGATCTAGGTGATAGGTGCAAGAAGATTGTGGTGATCTTCTTATTGAGGTGTTGAAGAATTTGGTATTCTTCAAGGTTGAAGATTGTGGTAATCTTCACAAGGTGCCGTTGAAGGAAGATTGTGGTAATCTTCAAAAGGATATTGTGGTAATCTCCAAAGGTGGTGTTGAAGAAGAGTGTGGTGCTCTTCAAGGTGTTGTAAGTTGAGTTTGTATTAATTTTGGTTATTAATAAATTTTTTTTCTTTTTGAAATCCATCCCGGATATACTGGGGTGGTAGTAGATTAGGCCTTAGGTGGGTTGAACTACTATAAATCGACGTGTGCTATTTATATTTCGCACCTTTATTATTGTCTTTGAGCATTCGGTTTGAAAAAGAAGGCGATATCGAAAAGATGGAGATAATCTATTCACCCCCTCTAGATTATCGTAGCCGCTTGGACTTACAAGTGGTATCAAAGTCAAACTCTTTGGCAAGCTCGTTTCACATCGCGAGTGAAGAGAAATGATCGTCGGCTACGAACGAAGCTCATCTTACCGGCACCTCCACCACCAAGCCACCTATATTTGATTCCAAAAATTATACATTTTGGAAAGAAAGAATGTAATGTTATTTACAAGGTTGCGGGTTCTATATTTGGAACATCGTCATCAATGGAGAATCCATTCCAATGAAAGATACACCACACACCTCCAAAGGCTTCAAAGAGCTCAATGATGAAGAGAAGAAAACCATCTCCTTAAACGGTAAAGCTCTCAATATTTTGTATTGTTCATTTACTAATTTGGAATATGAACATATTGTAGAAATTCGATTGGCACATGAAGTATGGCAAAAATTAGAAGCCATCTATGGAGTATTTGCAAATGAAAGGAGTCAAACAAAAGCATCTACTTCTCAAAGGGATACAAGTTCAAATCTAAGGAACAAGCCTCATACAACTTCCAACTATGAAGAAGTTGAATATTGTTTTACGGGCATCGAACAAGAAAATGAGGTATGTCTTAAACCCTCGACTTCCTATGATATTGTTATTCAAAATGATTATAGTGATTTGCAAAATGATTTTGATGATCTTCAAAATGAATTCCAAAATTTACTTGTTAAGTACAAAAATTTGAAAAAGGAATTCAATGTTTTGAAAAAAGAAAAGGATAGTTTATTTACTTCCTATGAATCACTATCATGTGCTCACACCACCACACTTGACAAGGTTAGAAACCTTGAAAAACAAAATAGTACTCTTGTTGAGGATATTAATTGCATGAAAAATGATTTATCAAAATCCAACTTGAGTACCAATAAATTGCCCAATGTTGTGAATGTTTATGATTGTGATAATTTGAAGAGTAAACTTGATCATGAGCCTAATGGTATAAATCATATGAAAAGGAATCGAGTTCCTATGCATATTAGTTATGTTACTTGCTTTTATTGCGGTAAGAAGGGTCATACGGTAAATACTTGTCGGGCTAAAAATAGCTCTAATTATTGTTGGAGACCTAAAAGTCTCAAAGCTAATCCTAAAGGACCCAAACACTTGAGGGTACCACAAAATAATATTTTATTAGGTACCCGGCGAAATAATAATCGGAGAAAATTCATACCGCCAAGAAGACATCAAATGACCAATTCATTTGATCAAAGGAGAAAACATTTTCAACAAAGGCAATTTCCAAGAAGAGGATATAATCATAAATGGGAAGAACACAATCCTTGGAAATGGCAAAGACATCATCAACAAGATGATTTTCAAAGAAGAAGAGACCATCAACAATGGGAAGGTAACAAACCTTGGAAATGGAGTAATCAAAGAAGCCATCATCAACAAAGTAACTTCTCAAGGGAAAAATATCATCAACAATGGGAAAGACACAACCCATGGAAACGGCGTAATTGGTAAACTGTATCTCCCTAGTTAAAAATGCATTTTATTTTGTTATTATGCATGCTTTTATTTGTGTCTAAATTGCAAAACGAGTTTTCAAATATTTATTTTTTAATTAAGGTCTTCAATATATATTTGTGCTTTTAAATTTTTTTTAAAAAGAAGACCTTGCATGTTGTCTCTAAAACTCTTGTGCATTTAATTAGATTTATGTGGTTTATTATCTCTTATGTATTTTTTTTTATAGCATAAGCATTTTTCTTGATATCTCCTATTACTTGCCTACACTTGTGCTATTGTGCAAATTTTGTTTAAGAATTGTGTAGGATATATATCTCATATTCATTGGCTATTTCGTCATCAAGTTTCTTAAACTATCGAGGTATGTTCACTCGTATTTTTATTAGAACTCGATACTTTGTCTATACACATATATTTCAAAATATTTCATTTCAACCCCTCAAGTGCCCCTAAATTATTTTGTAAATTTTTCTTAAAAGGGCACTACTCGTTTTTCTCGTATATGTGTTTTCTCGGAACTCATATTTGTTGGATTTAGTCCATAATTATCTTTTTGCAAAGTTTTAAAACTTTTGGGGTGAAAAATCGTATTTTGGAAAATTTCGGAGAAAGAAAAATCGCCTTTGGGGCCGGTCAAGGCGCAGGGCGACCGGGTTGCCACGACGTCGACCGGCCGCACCCTACTCGGCCGTCGCCAGGGCTATTTTTCAAGGTTAAAATGTTCTCGCTCTTTCATTTTGAAAAGACGCAAAAAATCTCCAAACCTCACGCTGCAGCCGAAAATCATCCCTCTTTCTCTAAGTTCTTCAACTATTCATCATTTTTCACGATTCTTGTTGCTAATCCTCTTATTTTTGCAAGAATTTTACATATATGGCTCCTCCAAGAAATTCCACTGGCCGAAATCCCATCTCCAAGCGTAGAAGGGGCGGAGAGGGTTCTTCGAGAAATCGGCAAAGAAGAAGTTCGAACAAAGGGATATTCGAGCTACCCAGAGAAACGTGGCTCAAGAAGGTGATGACGTTCAAAATCCCATACTCTCTCTTCGGGGCCCAAATTGCCGAGCTCCGCGGAACAATTTCGCTCCAAAATTGTCGTTGGGCGAAAAGTAAGAAATCTTTTATTACTCAAGCTCCTCATTCTAATAATGTTCTTAATTTCATCAATAAATATGTGGAATGGTACTATGAAGATTCGGGAATGGGTGGAAAATCGATTGCTCGGACTAAAATGTGTCGTTTTAATTCATTTACAAATGAATATCCTACTATTAGAGGATTCTTTGAGGAGCAAGGTTGGATGTTTTTATGGGAGCATGCTTATGTCTTATATGATGATGATATTATCCAACTTTTTTATGCTAATATGTGGGTGCAATATGATGATCAAAGGAAGCCAATTGCCGTTAATTCGTTTGTAAGGGGTCGTCATTTTAGGTGGACTCCTAATGATATTTGTCGGCTTTTACATGTTAGAGAAGGTGGTTGGGACTATTTCTCTTGTGGTACTTGGAATGATGAAATGTTGGGGGTGTCTATGAAAGAAGTTAAGACGTATTTGGGTGTTTGGCCAAAATATTCTCTGTTGGCGATGATACTTGAGCACCGTATTTTATCTGTTATTGTCGCCTACTGTATTTGTGGAAAGGCGGGTAAGATGCCTAGCAACATGGATTATTTTTTGACTTATAAGATTGCTAGGAGGGAACCGCTTAACTTTGGCGCCATACTTATTCAATGTCTAATCGAGTCCATCACTCAAGGTAATAGGAAGTTGGTTATGGGAAATTGGATTTGTAAACTTCTTATACAATCGGGACTACCTTCGTCGGAATGTAACTCGGAGGTATTTCAAAATGACTTTGACATTGATAACATCTCCCAAATGGTCACTATGCACAAGAATATGGACATCCGACCAACTAAAATGGCTAGAGGAAGAGGTCAAGATTCCCCTGATCCAAACGACTTCTTTGATGACGCCGAAGCCGCGAGATTGGCGGAGAAAGGCGAATAGAGCAATCCGGAGGGTAATACCGGTGCTCAACCGCCTAGAGGAGAAACGACCCAAGCCGAGTTTGATGATTTAAGGGCTTTTCATGAGGCGAGGTATGAGGCTTTGGAGCAAAAGACCTCCAAAATGCAAAAATCAATCGGCAAGTTAAAGAAATTCATCAAAGACTTTATTCCCGGATCTAGCTTCTCTTCGGACGAGGAATGATGTCCCCACCCCTTTACTTTTTAGCATTTTCTTTCATGTTGCTTTGCACCTCTATGAACTTTGTAAAACTCTTTTGCACTAATGAAATTTGCTTGTTTTCTTGAAAGGGTTAAAATTGCAAGTTGATAATGACTTGTGGATGATCATGATATTGATGGAGTATTTGATGGTAAAAATACTCTTATATGGCATTGTTTGATATGAAGTACTTAATGGTAAAAGTGCTTCTTTTAATTTTTGCTTAGATGCATTTGAGATGCTTTGATCATTATGCTTAGATGGATTTTTTGGGACATTTGTAATGTCTTATATGTATTGTTTGAGGCATGACTTGTATTACTTGATGGCTCTTTTATTTTTTTTGGCATTTGTAATGCTTTGATCTCTTTGGCTAAATTATCTCAATTGGGTTGAACCCTTGAAAATTTACTTTGTTTATGCATATTATTTGTTGGATATATGTTGAAAATTGCTTTTGGTGATGGTATGAAAAACTTGGCTAGATTTCATTTACAAGGGCTATATATATCTTTTTCAAATTTTTGATGCCCGCCAAGTGTTCGATTAAATGCTTCAATGAAAAACTCATCACCTACATGATTTTTTTTAAATATCTTAAAATCTTTTTGATCATGTTTTTGGCTAACAAATGAGCTTTTGGATTTCCTATGATACATTTCTCTCATTTTCTCTTGGATTCTAAGCTTAATTCTTTCATGGTTGATAAAACGTATTGTTGGCGCACTTTGATAAACTTGAATGATGTATTTATCGTGCTAACATTCTTTTTGATGATTCCAAAGGGGGAGAAAACAGGTTATGAGCTCTTTAGCTCAAAGAAGCTAAGATAAGCTCAAACGAAAAGAAGCTATAAGCTATGGCTCACAAAAGCCATAAGTTGTGATTTTGTTTTTTAGTCCAATTGTTGCTTGATGGACTTATATACTTGTCTATACCTGTCTAATGTTGTTTTGGTGACAGGGGGAGCTTATAAGCTCTTGAACAATATGTAAAAGCTAAGCTTCTAGCTTATGGTTAATTGCTTTTATATTATTTTTGATGTGCTTGTTGATAGGGGAGCTTGTGCTTATTACTGAATATATTTACTCTCCTACTTGGTTGCTTTTATATTTTGGAAATTTTGGGTGCTTCCAAACGGTTAAATGTTTTTACTGAAAATTCATTTCTAAAATTGTTCTCCTATTTTGTGTAAAAATTGTTTTGGTTTGTAATCATCAAAAAGGGGGAGATTGTTTGATACATGTTTTTATCTTAATTTTGATGATTTTATTTTTACACCAAAACAATGTTTTTAATTGTTGTCCAAATACTCCTAAATGATTTAAAATGGTTTTAATATTTTAGGAGTATTTCTTGAGGTTTTGCTTTAGATAAAATTGGACAACACTTCTAATGATTTTATGTTTATATGTTTTTACTTCAAAACAAGGTTTCTAAATGTTGTCTAAATACTTCCGATTGGTTTAAAATGTTTTTACTAAATTTTGGAGTATTTCTTGGGTTTTATTTTCGATAAAAAATTGGACAACATTTGCCGTCTCTTGTCGACGGCCGCCCCATATAGGCAACCCATACACGAAGATGATTTTTGAAACAGAAAATGAGACAAAGAGAAAAATCAAGCGGTCGGCCGCTCGGCGTCGTCGGCCGCCCAGAGTCGACCGGCACTGCAAGTTTGGTGTTTGAAAGCGAACTTGATTTTCTCTAAAACCATTAAGGGGACCAGGTTGATGATAGGGACGACCGATCGAGGTACACGTCGACCGGTTGCCCTGTGTAAATTTCCTGTGTTTCATTTCAAACTTCTATTTCTCGTGCGACAGTCGCCCCTGTCTTTGGCAAAGAAAAATATGGCCGTTTGACAATGAGACATATTTCCTTAAAATGTGGGATTGATTTCTAACAATTTGTATTCTTGATTTTAATTGTATTTTTCTGTAGATTTTCAATCCCCAAGAGGAGCTTATGCTTGATCAATCATCTCCTATAAATAGAGGAAGTTTTGGAGCAACCATGACAACAATTGAGATACAACACAACAAGATACACTTCAAGTAAATATTTGTTCTTCTTTGTTATTATTCTTGTTGTAATTTTGCCTAACTTATCACTTTCACATCCTTGAGGTCTAGGCTATTCTTGATTACACTTTGCACTCAAATTGTAATATTCATTATTGAGTTGTAATCTTGATTTTTGGTTATCATTCAACACAAGATATCCTTGTGAGTGTTCTTGTGGTAAGAACACACTTGGATGATCTAGGTCTTGGTGCAAGAAGATTGTGGTGATCTTCTTATTGAGGTGTTGAAGAATTTGGTATTCTTCAAGGTTGAAGATTGTGGTAATCTTCACAAGGTGCCGTTGAAGGAAGATTGTGGTAATCTTCAAAAGGAGATTGTGGTAATCTCCAAAGGTGGTGTTGAAGAAGAGTGTGGTGCTCTTCAAGGTGTTGTAAGTTGAGTTTGTATTAATTTTGGTAATTAATAAAATTCTTTTTCTTTTTGAAATCCATCCAGGATATCTTTGGGGTGGTAGTAGATTAGGCCCTAGGTGGGTTGAACTACTATAAATCGACGTGTGCTATTTACATTCCGCACCTTTAGTATTGTCTTTGAGCATTCGGTTTGAAAAAGAGGGCGATATCGAAAAGATGGAGATAATCTATTCACCCCCCCTCTAGATTATCGTAGCCGCTTGAACTTACAATAAATACATTAGCAAAAAAACTGATCTCATTGCATTTTTATCTGCAAAGTCATCAATCAATTTTTCATAATCAAATTGGTCTAAAAATTCACTCTAAATTGAAATTAACCATAAGAATTGAGGAAGAATCCTAAGCAAAAATGGAATTGATATTGAGAAGACAACGAATCTCTAAGCAAATTAGAATAAAATTGATATAATTCATGTTAACACTGAAAATAGAACAATTAAAGATAAATAATTCTTATCAAAAAAATATTTGTTGAGAATTCTACAATATTAATTGATGCTTTTCTTGAGATTTTCATAATACTATTTGATGGTTTTCTTGGAGATATAAATGCCTTTTTATTCCACATTTGACAACACAACTCTATTTTTATTTATTTGACAACACAATCTTTTTTTTTTATCCTTAAAAGACTGAATTCCCTTTTTCTCCCTCAAAAGGCTGAATTTGACGACATGATTTGTAGAAAAAAAGGCAAAAAAAATGAATATTTTGCTGAAACAAATATTCGAACTCGTGACCTATAAAATAGCAGGAGGAAACTGATCATCATTCCAAGCAGCTTTATTTCTACAAGAGGCAACCTTTATTTTATATATAAGACATATTTTATACTATTAACAAAATAAAAAGTATCTGGGGCGGGGGGCCCTCGCTAGAGGGCCCCTGGTGTGGCATCGCCACCTCGACCGACTCAGGGACGGCTCTGGTTTATAGTGAGAAAGAGGAGAAAAAAGTTAGAGAGAGAGAGGGTTTTTGGAGGGATGTGAGTTAGTTGAAACTTGAAACTCACCAATGTTGTTGGATATGCCACTTAAATATTGTTGGTACGACAATTCAAAATGATAAATGATAATAAATGTATGTTGGAGAGAGAGATAGAGATAGAACAAAGTTAAATATGGAGTTGAATAAACATGTAAAATGACATCCTTTTTGTGTAACAAATACTTATTTTATGGAAAAGTGAATAAAAAAGAGTTTTGTGTATTTGTTTTGTGCAATTTGGACAATTATTACAAAAAGTTACATAAGCGGCAGAAAAATGTTTTGAATAATTTTTCATCAAAGAATGGAATGGGAGAAATATTTTTTAAGTCCCACAATATAAGGGCTTCATTTGGATTGATGGATTTGAAGTTATTAATTAATAACAAATTCATCAATCATATTTGAATACAATGGATTTCAAATCTTTAGGCTCTCATTCTCAGCTATATTTCGAGTCGTTATGGTGATTTTCAAATCCATATTATATGAAATCATTCTCTTTTCTTAATTTTATTTGTTTAGTTTTTTCATAATTTCAAACATATTAGCAGACATACCACTAATTTTCCTACAAATATTACCGCCACCCATAGAAAATATTCCTTATGCTTGGCTTCATACATGTACCCTGTAGGCCTGTACCTTTGTACGTGATGTGAGACATGTTAAGAGTTACTAAAATATTAAAGAGCTTATAGCTTAAACTTTTGAATGCAATATTTGTATAATAAATACACTCGTTATGTATTTTACAAATATATGTATAATGGCAAAATTATTGTTTTAGTCCTTTAAATAAACACACTTGGAGATTTAGTCCTTTTTTTTTTGGCAACTTTGGATTTAGTCCTCTAAGTGGAAAAAATTCGGATTTTTGGTCCTGTGACCTGCTACAATAGGTAAATGTTACCTGCTGGCTGACGTGGCATTTAGGTTTAATTAAAAATTTAATTTTAAAGAAAATATTTTGAGTTTGCATCCTATGTGATTATTTTTAGGGGAAGAAAAGGAATAAATCCAACTTTGCATTCTGATTCCTTTTTATTAATAAATTAAACAAATAAATTAATATATATTATTAGATTACAAATGTATTAATTTGATAAACTTTATGTAGTCATAATGTATTTAATGTAGTCATAATGTATTTAAAGGACTGAAAAAACACTCGTTAGGACCAAATACATTATGTAGTCATATTTTATAATAAATTCATGTTTTTGCGGAACATGTTTATCTATTTATTCAAGCAATTTTATCTATGTAACTTAATTTTCAATGTTTTCATCGATGTTATTAGTTTTCATTTTTATAATGCCTATATTATATATGGAATCTAGAACTTAATGGCCACCCACCTCTGTCCTCTATATTACGAAAAATTGGCAACTGTTGATTCTTTTTTATCCATCATTTGGTTTTGCTTTTTACATGATACATATGATCATTTCCAACGTACAACTGCAACATTTATTTTTTTGGCTTTTAGAAATTAGAATTCGATTTTTTGTTTTTTTCATTTTTGCATTTGGATGGACTATGGAATAACTTCTTTTTTTGCTTTGGGCTCTCTTAAACTTGGCCCATAAAAACTTCCACGTGCCTTGATCTCAACTCACACGAAACGGAAGCTCGGACGGAAAGTTTTCTGTTTTATTCTTTTAAGCCCAATACATTCATTAAAAGGTTGATCAATGTTTGGGCTTGCTAGTGGCCAAGCCTAAAGCCTTTTCAGGATGAATCTATAATCAACACGAAGGACAAAAAAATCTAACAAATTCATCAGATTCCCTGGTCATAGAAAATCAGTGAAGCCGCATATACATACGCAAAAAAATCATCGGAAATGGAAACGCTAACCACCACCGCCGGCGCTGTTTCTTTGCCGATTTTCTCTCCGAACAAGTCCAAGGACATTTCTTCCCGGCGGATCCTCCGATTCTCCTCTTCCCCCAAAAGTCAGCTAGGTTTCCCATTTCTAGACCCTTCTTTTTGATCATTCCATAATTTAACCCTTTTTTTTCCTTTTATTTTACAGATGGCAATAATGGCAACAACAACAACGAAAACGATCTCAAGTTCGATCCTACTGACTCCGCCCTCGTCCCCATACTCAGAAATACCATCTCCAAGGTCACGATTTTTTTCCCCTAATTTTGTTGATAGAAATTCTAATTTTCGGATGATTGAATGAAAATTCCCCTTTGTTGTGCAGGATGATGCTATGGGGCTGGTACTTAGTGCGGCGAACGTGAGAGGATGGACAACCGGGTCGGGCATGGAAGGCCCATCGGTCCCCGCGGGTTCGGATTCTGATTCTGGTACGACGCAGGTGTCTACATTTCCATGGTCGCTTTTCACCAAATCCCCACGGCGTCGAATGCGCGTGGCATTCACATGCAACGTTTGCGGCCAGCGCACAACTCGCGCCATCAATCCACATGCCTACACCGACGGCACCGTATTTGTTCAGGTATGCATATGTCGTTACTCGTGTATACAATAGTTAGTAACAAATTCGGGATTGAATATTATTTTAACCAACCACCAAAACAAAAAATCTGAAATGGGTCAAGAAAAATATGTTTAGATGACAATGTATTCTTTCATTTTTTATTATGTTAGCTCCGTTTTTAAGAAAGTAAACTAGACGCAATTATCTTCAGCCATGGTTGTTTACTTGGGTTTGGTTTGGATTGTTTGGGAATGAATGGCTTTTTCATTGGTACTAAATATTAAGAAGAATTCTGTCCCCTGACTAATTACAATTTGTTGTCATGTGAAAGCTTCAAGTTCTAATCAAGAGATTTTGAAGTATTTTTAGAATATTGTTGCTAATGCAGGTTTATGTAACTTTTAATTATTTCAAAGTTTAGTCAGTGATATGTTATTTTTTTTTTTTGGTTAGTGTTGCGGGTGCAATATATTTCATAAGCTGGTGGACAATTTGAATCTGTTCCACGAGATGAAGTGCTATGTGAATTCAAGTTTCAACCCGAACCCAAATGATGACATGGGCTTCAAGTATTTCGATCTGGGCGAGGACAACAATGATGACATTTTTCCTCCTTTTTAAAGGCAATAAATGCTGTTAGTGAGTGATATTGGTGTACATATTGATGTACATTCTATTGGTCTTATATGGTTGACTACTATATTGTGTTTGTAAATCGTGGTGTAATGTGTGTCCTCCCCTGTTCGTGTAAATAGCTATGTCACTGTTGTTATGGTTGAATAAGTAGTATTACTCAAAGAGATCTATTATAAAAACATGTGTATATTTACTGAAATGATGGCATGATCATTAGCTTCACCACATTAGTAATAAATATTGGCTCTTGCTGGTGAATTTGTATGTTTTTGGGGGAGAAAAACTCTCTTTTAAATTCCTCGTCATGAAATAGTTTACTCCTAGGGTTAAGGTTGAGGCAAAGGCTCAAGACTTCATAAGCATGTAGTCTTGGTTTCCCAACAAGACATGTGGGTATATTTGTGTGCTATTGATATGAGCATTGTTCTTTCATTATATGGTGTAATTAGGGTTTAGAACTGACATATGTTACTGGTTGAGAACTGAAATCTATATGCTTATACTCTGAATGCATTTACATGTCACAGTTGTATATATTGTAAGTATTCTATCATAAACAGTATAGATTCTACTTTGCTTATTTTTAATTTGAGGGTGTCTTAATGAAAAGAATGGAAGTAAACATAGGGGCACACATAGTTGTCCTTTAGTTTTCCATTTATCCAGATTGATCAAAATAAGGTACTTTAGTAATTCATATTCCTACTTCTGCTTTCTCGGGTATTGTTTCTTCGCTTTCTTGTGCATGCTACCTAGATCTCTTGTTTGCCTTTTCCTTGCAATCTGAGTTATAATGTACCATGTATTCTTGGTTGGAAATACATAATTGCTAATTGCTTACATGATCCATATTCCATGCACTCTTCATCGACCAGGTCAAGTATTTTTAGGAGGCCTTAATTTGTTTTTGTTACGACCAATATCACGTGTCCTATAGTATGTTTGGTGTTCCTGAAGGACTTAGATTGTACACCTCCTGTGTGTTGGTTAATCCAGTGTCTACAATGACTATTTGCATCATTGTCCACGAGAACTTATCTTCTTGGGCTATTTGAGGCCAAAATTTTCATACCTTTTGCCAATTTAAATCTTCCAAGTCCCTTGTCTTCAGCTGGCTGTTTAGCATGTTTGTTGTACTTCCAAGTCATGTACAGTTTCTATGAACAGCGGATAGGATATTATCCATGAAATTCTTGACCTGATTTCTTTCCTATGGTGTTGAACTTAGGTACAACCGAATTTTGATGTTAGTGAATTTCAAGTTTTCCGATCGATTACATGAATTCCAGTACCATTACTGTACGATTGGATGTGAATGTATATCACACAAGATATATGCTTCGATGTTGGATAATGAGAAGGTTTCTACTTTCTCCTAAAGAGTCTCTGTGAGTAGTCTATCAAAGCAGGCTCTGACTAAGCATCTTTTTTCATTAACGCTTAAGGTTAATTACAAAAACTACCCGAGGTTTATCTTAATTACAAAAAAAAAGCCCAGTTATCTTTAAAAAATATACACTCCCTTAACATTTTCTATTTTAGGAATTGTCCCTCAAAAAGTAGGTATTTGATAGGTAAATATAAAATCTCAAGGGGATGTTTGAAAGATAACTGTAGTTTTTTTGTAATTAGGCTTTATTGTAGGGGTAGTTTTTGTAATTATCCCTAACACTATATAATATTCACTAGTGGTCTCTCCTAAGACTTAATAATTAGAGCTGTTACAAATTAAATGGAAATAAAACTCTGGTTTCTTCAGTTGTCAATTTTCTTGTCGAAGAAAAATCTAATGCCTCAACTTGATTTTTCCAACTTCAAATTTTATCCTTTCCACTAATAAACTTGTGTCCTCTAATAAATAACCCATTCCCACCTCTCATCACAAACATCCAATACCACGTCACTGGATATCATCCAACCAAGCAAATTTATACCAGATAACCCAACTTGTCCAAGCCATGCATTATCTGATCAATTGACCCCTCTAAAAACACACACCACACACACTCGACAACAAAAAATCAACCCCTCCTCTCCCCACATTAAATCCATATCCCCCTCCCTTTCTTTCTTTATTTTCCAAAAGAAAATCTCAATCCTCAAAAGCCAGTAGAGTGACAACACACACACAATCACACATTACTAAAAATGGCCACTGTCACCTCAGCTGCTGTCACCATTCCATCATTCACCGGCCTCAAGGCCGGCACCTCACCCTCCAAAACCACCACCGCAAAATTCGCTGCCGCCCCTGCCACCGCCCCCAAGCTGGCGGTGAAGGCCTCATTGAAGGACTTCGGCGTGGCCGTCGCCGCCACCGCCGCCAGTGCGATCCTGGCCAGCAATGCCTTGGCCATTGAGGTCATGCTTGGTGGCGATGACGGCTCCTTGGCTTTCATCCCTCAAAACTTCGAAGTAGCCGCCGGGGAGAAAATCGTCTTTTCGAACAATGCTGGATTTCCCCACAACGTGGTGTTTGATGAGGATGAAATCCCAGCTGGGGTTGATGCATCCAAGATTTCAATGTCTGAAGAGGATCTTCTTAATGCCAAAGGGGAGACGTATGCAGTGACTTTGACCGAGAAAGGGACTTACAGTTTCTACTGTGCTCCTCACCAAGGAGCTGGTATGGTTGGAAAAGTGACTGTCAAATAGATTTGGTACTTTCATCGAACACCTTGTATGCGTATGCTAATTTAATCTAATTTTTTTGTAATGCGTTATCTGTGTGATATATTTATTAGTGGTCTGTGAAATTGCTTCACTTTTGTGTATTGTCCACTTTTAATCAGATTTGTACATTTGTTCTGCTGCTGCCTTTTTGAATTAATCTTAGGGATAATTACAAAATGTACCCTTGAGGTTTGACCTAATCACAAAAAAACCCAGCTAACTTTTAAAATTACAAAAAGTTCCCTAGGGTTTGATTCAGTGTTATAATCAAGGGGTAAAAGTTAGTTGGGTTTTTTTGTAATCAGATCAAACCTCAAGGTACTTTTTGTAACTTTCCCTTAATCTTACCACAAAATGAAAAAAACAAGGAAAACTATATGCTTTACCATTAGTAACATGATGTATATTGCCTTTTTTTTTTAATGAAAGAATTGTACAATAAAATTGTTTAATTAAATGAATACATATCAAGAGACCAAAATGGACCTAAAGTTACATGACAACAACATAGAATAATTGTGAAAATTTTACTACTGTGAAGCATAGCTTCTCAGGAGTACTGTAAACTTAAAACTTACATTTTGTTATATTCACAAACTCCTTCGTTCTTGGGGCGTATAAAGATCTGTACAGAACTATGGGCACGTGTTCTTGATTGTTTCTATGTCGTTAACGCATCAGGCAGGTTCGTAGGAGCCCCTAGCACCTTACCACCAACATCCGGAAAAGTGTCATGTCCCGGTAATGAATTTACCTTTCCATTAGCATCTATCTCCACGGGATATTTGAGAAGATGACCTTGCAGTGGTATGTACACATGAGCTGTGTATTTGTTCCAGTTATTCACCGCGACACGATTCATGTACTTCACACAGTCTAAACTTTGAGGATCTTTGAAGCAATTTTCCACCTTTCCCAAGTGCTCTGCCCAAAGCGACATTCTATATCCGTATACCTGCAGAGGCATAATAGCCGTATTATTTTTTTACTTTTTCACTTTTTTTTTTTAAAAAAAAAGGAAGATGTGAGAAAGCTAACCTGGCCATATGGGTGGTCCTTCTTCTTTGCCCAAGTGTGATGGGGCTGATAAGCACCCATGGCAATCTCCGTATCTCTGGAACCAGCCATAGACCGTTGGTTAATATTGGCAGAACCTAGTATCACATACTCGTCATCCACTATCATTCCCTTGGCATGTACGTAAATCATAAATCTTCCGTTCTTCTGTGAAGTTGATTCCTGGAAAGAGTTCCATTCTCAAATTAAAAATCTTGTAGAGATGGAATATTGAGAAAGTAAAAGCAAGAATAAGATATAGCTCTGATTTTAACATTGTTTATACAAACAAAAAGCGTCGTCGTCGTCATCATCATCGTCATCATCATCATCATCATCATCATCAACTACACCTTAATCCCAACTATGTTGGGGTCAGTGGCATGAAGTTTATAAGAGAGAAATAATCACCGTATTTCCGTTTGTTGGGGATTGGGTGTTTCCATTTGATTCTCCTCCAGGCTCCTCTCGATTGCCAAGACAGTAAAAATTGAGATAGTCAGTTGGATGCGCGTTCTTAAGCCGAGCAGACTTAATTTCTTGAGCAATAATTTCATACATCATTTGCATTGTCTGCCCCTGCAAGAGTAAAGACAAAATCCTGTGTGAGTTCACTAAAGAAAGCATCATGATTGGTCATATATAAGATATCGACAAATAAGACATGTAGAATCCAACAATTTTCGACAAATAAGAAAGTCAACAACCAAAAGAATGCAATCACGACTCTAACTGCATTACCTGCCAATAAAGGATTTCTTGTACGGAGGCAGAACTGGGTGCACCCTCCGGCCACATCGGGATAACAACATAAACAGTGAATCTCTCCTTTGCTCTAATTTTACTGGCAATTTTTAATGCCAGTTCCATTGGGATTAAATTATCAGCACCTAAGGAAAACAAATTTGTAATATAAGTAAATTTGTAACACAAGTTTCAAAAGTATCTTGATTGTTAAGTTTATTTGGCAAGGTGCCAACCTGCATTTCTATAGGAGGGCCAAGCGTAAGATGACCCGAGGAAATATTGATTCTCAATGTATATGAAGTGCTGAGCAGATCTGATCGCTTCGATATATGCCATTTGAATGCTTCTATCTATGACCAAATTTTTTCCACAAACTAGGTTCTGCAATAAATGGAACTTGTTAGCAAAATCATAAAGAAATTAAGTAACAAGGTAGCTCATGGAAATTGTGGAAAATAACAAATGACTTTGATCAGTACTTGCTGTTCAGCTGCATGGACAGATTTGGGAAATCCTTTCACCGATCCTGAATCTATGGATCGGAAAACCTGTTGAAATCAATGTACGCAACCAAGATCAAGTTTTAGTTACCAAATACTATGTTAAAAAGGCATTTTTAAAGGAAATTTACAAAACTACCCCTAAGATTTAGCCTATCTACAAAACAAAACACCAGATATCTTTCGAAATTACAAATAACCTCTTAAAGTGTTATATATGTCCCTTTGAGGAGCAATTTGTAAAAAGAGAAGCAAAATTCAAGAGGGTATTTGAAATTTGGAAAGATAATTGGGTTTTATGATAATTATGTTGAACCTCAGGGGTAGTTCTTGTAATTAACCGTTTCTATTGAAACAATCTTAACCTGGACATGCCAGTTTTCGGGATCATCTTTCTCGGAAACCCATAATGAAGGATGATCATTCGGAACAGCAGCAGAAGGACTAGTTATCCAAGAAATGCGCTCAATCTTTAACAAAGCATCATCGTGCCAGTGCGATATTTTCTTAAAACGCTCGCCAAATTCTGACCATTTAGTGGCTTTTTTCCACCGTTGCTCAAAGTTCGTGAGCACATCATAAGCAGCAGGGCCTTCAATCTTGCAATGTAAATCATGCCATGGTTGTCTTGGGCCCTTAGTTCCTGGCTATTTAATCAACTCCATTAACTATTCGACACGAGGATATTGCTAATTATAGTATTGAAAAATGAGAGGTTTTGAAATGAAGCAGTTTCTTACAGCAAACGTCGGATTATGGTAATCGTCATGATAGACAGTGTCGAGATCACGAAATAATCGATGTTGAGGAGTATCGTAGCGTCCATCACAGAGATCCAGGCCACCGATGAATGAGGTGATCTTCCGGTTATTGCCGGCCCCTTGCGTGTCCACGATCACGCATTTCTGATGGTGAGTATAAAGTGTTCCAACAACCTGATGAATTGAACGGAATCCACATAACTATTTATAAGAGTTAATGACACATGTATAGTGATTTTACATTTACATTTACATTATGCACTAATTTTATGTAATAATTTTACATTTACAGTAAACAAAGGTATTAATTACAATATTTTATGAGAACTTGTGTATCAATTTTAATAATAATGGTAAACTTGAAGTATCAGTTAAAATACTAATCACAAACAAGATCAATTAATTTAAATTGAATAGTAAAACTCAAGTACCAAAATATTTTTTTACTGATTCAAAAATACTCAAATAATATTTGAAACATGGAAAAATAATAATAAAATAATAGAATAAAACATGCCTGTTGCTTGAAAATGCTAAGCTTGGCACTTGCATAGCGAGGGGCCAACACACATGTGACAGAGGAATGCTTGAAAAACTTTCTAGTTTCCTCGTCATGTGTTTGCATCACTCCTGTCTGAATCAAAACATATTAACAAATCATTATTGAAAAAAAGCAGGAAAAAAAAAACAACGACAATAATTAATTTGTTCTACAATTTCTTTTTACCGTATTAATAAAGAACTTGTTATGTGAAGTCTTATCATCCCAAACCAACAATAACACTCTAACCCCTTCTTGAGACTTGTACTTAAGCAACTCTCCCAAGTTCAAATCCCCACCTCTCGGCAACGGCCTCGTCGGCTCTCTCACCAGCTTCACCTTGTGATAAATCGACCACCCCACGATATACACCAAATGGTGCGCCTCCAATATTGCGTGGCACATATCCTCCCAACACTGTTCGTGCTCGAACATTCTCTTCTCGTCCAATCCGATCTCCGGCAGCATCCCTTCCGGCACATGCGCGTCTTGATAGAGCGTCACTTTCCCGCCGTGGCGCAACGGGAAGTAACTCTCATTCAACGCGTAGTTTTCCGAAATACCGTTGAGGTATTTCGGATTCGTGTAGCAAGGAGTGAACGTCATTTGCAAATGGATCGCGGAATCGGGCTTGTGCGGTTTCCCGTACGGCCCGATTACCGTGACCCACTCGTCGATCAGCTCGCCTGTCGCGATTTTTCTGGCTGACATGGTGGCGACGCCGATCAAGTCGGCGCCGAACACGTCGTTGTCTTTCACCTCGAACTCGACCTGTTTATTATTTTTTTTATTAAGTGGCTTAATTAAATCCATCATTAAATTAGAATATTGAATTTAATATTCTATAAATTATGAAATTTCTGAGTTTCATTAAACAAAAAAATTCAACGCCGAGAATAATTAATTTCATCTCGAACTCGGCCTGTATTACTGTTTAATTAAATCATTTCAATCCATCCTTCAATTAGAATTATGAAATCTTGAGTTTCATCAAAAAATTGAGATTTGACCTAATTACAAAACAACCCAACTAATTTTCAAAATTACAAAAAACACCCCTGATGTTTTATTTTATCTAACATTTACCCATTAATAAGAAAAAGTATTTCAAAATCCCCACTCATATTTATAAAAATATTACATTTTACCCCTTAATTTTAACACTGAACCAAACATCAAGGGTATTTTTTGTAATTTTAAAAGCTAGCTAGTTGTTATTGTAATTAGGTCAAACATCCAGGGTATAAATGCACAGAGAAAAATTAATTTGGTAACCTGAGAAACAGGGTGAGCTAAGGGGATCTTAAAATGTTCATTCCAAACCGGGTTCTGCGAATTGGATATGATCCGTGTCCGGGCGACCCGGGCGCCGGCTAGGCAAACGGTGACGTATGGATCGCTGGTGATGATATTATTCCGGTGTTTGTGATCGGTGCGGGGTTTGGAGGTACACGGCTTGGAGCAGAGGTGGAAGGCGGAGAAGAAGCGGCGGAGGCGTTCGGACACCATGTCCATGTTCGGCAAGCTTCGAGCTTCGATGATTTTAAGGTCGAGGTCTCCATGGAGGTAGACTGTGTTGTAATCCGGAGGAGGTTCGTCGGCCATACTGTGAGGGGAAATGTGTGTGTTCGGCTGTGGCGGAGAGTGGTGGTTGTTTGGTGTCTCCGCCGTAGCCGGTGGCGGATAATGGAACTGTGGGAATATTTGGCGAAATTTTCGACGTGGGATGGGAATAGGAATGGTATGGAGTTAGTGTTTTTTTTTTAGAGTGTGTGGACAAGTGTTGGAAAAATATTTGAAATTAATGTGGACCTTTAGTAAATTCCTGAATATTAGGGGTGGAAAAGAAAAGAGGTGGTTTCTGGAAGGTGTTTCTTTCTGTATTTGAATTAAACAGAAAATTAGGGATATTATTATTTAGCTTTATAGGTCATTTTGTTCTAAAAAGTGTTTGGTCTCATGTTTGACCTTATGTATGATTATCAAATGTATAAACAAAGGTTACCATATTAAGCATAAGTCCAATTTATATTTATTTTATGTTTTCATTGCCATTTTTCCGATTTGGAACAAAAAGTGAACCACACTTTTGGCCGTTTGGTGATGTTTTTCATTGCCATTTTTCCACGAAAAATACATTTGAACAATCGAACTTCGATTACGTTTAACTACAGATTCAATTTTTTTTAAGGAAATAGTTTTTCAGTCCTGTAACTTGGATTATTTGTAATTTAGTCCTCTAAGTAGTTACCTTTAAATTTTGGTCCAACATTTTTCAAAAATTTGGACATTTAGTCCGATTTTGACCAAAATTGTGTAATTTTACCGTAATTGCTGACTATGTTTGATGGATGCTCATGTGTCTGAGAAATTTAGAAATCTTGATGTCTTGGCGTAAGAATTGACACGTCAGATAACAAAAACCCGACACATAAAATTTGAGGATTTTAATTTTAGATGGCATTTTTTGCGTCATATCTCACCGAAATCCCCAATTTGTTTAAGATGCTTACACCTGACCGATAATAGTCACCAATTTCCAATAAAATTACACAATTTCGGCAAAAAAGGACTAAATATGCACATTTTTAAAAAATATTAGAGTAAAATTTAAAGGTGACTAATTAAAGGACTAAATCTCACAGTAGTCCAAGTTGTAGTCCAAGTTACAGGACAGAAAAATTTATGTTTCCTTTTTTTATGTTATGTATTAGCATAAATTATTAACTACTTTTTGGCATTTTCTTATTCTATTTAATAGGATTACACTTCGGAAATGGATCCTCTCCATTTAGGGGGTGTAAATTTCTTGTGCATTTGGAGAGAGAAAGACACATGTGCATCTATACATACACTTGTATATATGTATAGGTGCGCATGTGTCTTTCTCTCTCCAAATGCACAAAAAATTTACACTCCATAAATGGAGAGGATCCATGCTCTTACACTTCTAGCCCTTTTCTAAGTGTGCTTTTCCAGCTTAGTATCATTTGTTTACTTGCATATTCTAACCAACTGGCATTTACAAATAAATAGCTAGTCTGTATGTGATGAGAAATTGAGAACCTTCTTTAAAAATCAACAAAAAAGAGATTACAACTCCTAATTTCCAATATTTTCCTTTCCTGCTTTACACATTTCCTAACAACCATTTCTTGAGAATAATACATAGATTTCCCCAAAAGATGGATAAACACAAGTGAAGAAAAAATTACGTATAGGCCTTACCAATAACTACAACATTACTCATACTACTATTTCAATCTCTGTATTCAAACTAGGCTATCTTCAACCGGCCTTCAATAAAATGTAGCCCATCTGCCGGCAGCGATCACAGCTAATCTTCAGTATACGACGTTTTAATATACTGCAACAGTACGAAATTTGGATATATAATTTATACAAGGGGAGGTAAATATCTGAACTGTCCGAACCGACAAGAAGCAGTAGATCAAACTAAGGGCTCTGTGCTGCTGGAACTGCTAATATCGCTGCAATTGTCGACAGGAGGTGGAGGAGGCCTTATCGTGACGCTTTGTACGAATGCTATCATCTACATAAACCAAAAATAACAATAACAATAATCAAATGTTGTAATAAATTTAGAGTTATGTAAATATTTTTTTTTTTTTTTGAGTGAGGCACTTACAGCAGCTAGGCCAGAGACCATAATGCTGAATCCAGGGAAGTGAAATGGTGCATTGTCTGATAGAAACAAAGCTAAGGAGAGAAAAAAAGGGATTTTTTTATCAGATTTAGATTGAGTTTTTTTTTCTTTGGGCATAATTAAAGTTGGTAAACAATGGTTTTTTTGTTACCTGTTAAAGGGCTGAAAGCAAGAGGGGAGACAATACTGGCAAATGAACATATGCCTGTAATGCAACCTTGAGCCTTTCCCTGTTAGCATCCAAAGATTGAAACTTTATGTAAGTAAACAAATTATTGTATTAGGGGTATTTAAATGCAACTTAAGTACTCAAAATCAAATCAATGTCAGACAATAACAATTACCTGTTCACTTGGTCCAGTTTGTTTCGATGCAATACTTCTTAACTGTAAATTGGAGGAGAATTTTAGAAGGATGCAATACTTAAAAGGGTTAATTAAAAGAAGGGATAATTTACAAAAAAATCTCCCTAAGGTTCAGGCTAATTACGAAAAAAACTGAGATTTTTGAAAATTTCTAAGGACCCCTTGAGATTTGACTCTATCTTACATTCCCCCTTCATAAACTAAAAATATTTCAAAAAACCCCCTTCATAAGCAAAAACTTGAGGGGGCTTTTTGTAATTTTGAAACATCTCTAGATTTTTTGTAATTAGCCGAAACCTTAGTTTTTTCTGGTAATCATCCCATAAAAGGAATTCAATTTTAAAAACCCAGGTATCTTTAAAATTACAAATAAGCCCTTGATTTTTGTTTCTATTTTACGAAGTGCACCTTATTGAGGGGTATTTGTAACGAAAATACAAACCTCAAGGGATGTTCGTAATACCTTAAGGGAGTATATGTAATTTTGAAAGATAAATAGATTTTTTTTGTAATTAGACTAAATTTCAGGGGTAGTTTTGTAATTTGCCCATATTTAAAGTACTGATCAAGAAATGTGCTGCAATAAATAAGAAAACTTACACATGGCAGAGCAAAAGTAGCAACTACTGATATCATTGCAGCAGCATAAGGAACCTGAAAAATTCCTAACACATCAGCACATTTGACATAACAAAATTCCTATACTAATTTATTTTGACAGGTTTAAGAACATACCCAAGAAGCCCAAGCAATGCTGTAAAGCACCATCTGCACTCAAGAAAACATAGTTAACATATATTTATATAATTGTCCTAGTGTTATGCTATACCAAAAGATGAAATTATTCATTTTAAGTACTAATTTATGCATAGTTTCTTACATGAGCACAGCTGAAAAAGAGTCCCACAGAAAGCATCTTCTCTTCTCCCATGAGTGGAGTTAATATGGGCATGAGGATCAGCTGAAAAATTCCAAAACCAAAGTCCATCACACAAAATTGGAGTAATATAAAAAAAAAAAGGGATTAAATTACAAAACTATCCCTGAGGTTTATGTTAACTACAAAAAAAACCAGAGATAGTTTGAAAATTACAAATAGTCCTTGAGGTTTGGGGTAATTGCAGTATTTTTACTAATGTAGTGGGGTGTTTGAAATGTTTTTGCTTCCACAGAATCAAATCTCATGGGATTTCTTTGTAATTCTAGAAAACATGTGGGTTTTTTTTGTAATTAACCGAACCTTAGGTAAGTTTTTGTAATTATCCCTATTAAAATATGCAAAAATAAACAAACTGCATAAATGGCAATGCATGGTAGAACTAACTACCTGTGATATTGATCCTGCAATTCCAACAATTATCATCAGATCAGCAAATTGATCTTTGTTAAAGTGAAATTGAAGCTTCAAGTAATACTGCACAATGGTTGTAATAAAAACAGGTTATCACAAAGCCCTTTTAACTATCCAAGATTCATCATATACAATGGAAAAAAACAAGTGTAAGCCATAACAAAAATAACCGTATCATCGGTGAAAAACAACGAAAATTAGCGTACCATCAAAGAAGCGTAGAGGCCGACATCCGCAACATTGATGAAGAACGCAACCACAGCTGCTTTCAAAAGGTAGGGCTGCAGAATAATAACGTGACAATGAAAAAATTGCATTCTAATGTATCGATAAATTTCGATATTCAGAATGAACAATGAATAGAAAATAAGTTGTTGTGGCTGACCTAGTCCTCAACAGGCAAATGGTATCATCCACAGAAGGCAGAGTCTTGAAAAGCTTCCATTTTTTCGAGGGAGCTTTTTCAAGAAGACAATCAGTTTCTGTGCTTTTTGTACAAATGTTATTGTTCATCATTGACTCTGGAAGAAACACTCTCATATAGAGCAATGAGATAACGGACATTGCAGCGGCAACCTATACATTAAAACAGAAAACCACAACATGAAAATACTATTTCAGACAAAAAAAAAACTACTACCTCTTTTTTGCTCATTTCTTGATTAACTAACTACCCCAATTATGTCGAAAGTTAATAAAAACATGATGTTCTTGCATTAAAAACATTCTGCAGTAAAATATAATTATGGTGTGTTTGCGAAAAGGAAGTGATTTTATTTGTTGTAACAGAACCGAGAATCAAAAGTTGGTAGTGTTTGCAAAATAGAGCTGAAAGTAGAACAAGTTAAAAACAAGTGTTTGGTGAATTATTTGCGTGTAAATGACAAACCGAAGAAAGAATCCTAAATTAAAGCACCCCTCTCACTACTTTTAAATTTTGTAAATTATGTAGAATCCGAAACAAAAGTTAGCTTTTGAAAAACACCAAAGACTTTTTTTTTTTTTTAGTCAAAAGTTGAGAATCACTTTTTTGAGCGTTTGCAAAACACTCCCCTTGTTATTCTTACTACAAAGGTATAAAGGAAGGATGAGGAACTAAGAGAATACTTGAAATGTGGCCAAGTGGAGAGCAAACGAGTGAAAAATTCCCGAATACGAAAGAAGAAGATGCAAAGCCAGACATGATCCCAAATACTGAAGCCCTTCTGTTCTCTGGAACATTATCTGCCTGCAAACAAACCAAAAAAATATTGAAAACTCATTTCTTTAGCTGTTCTGTTTAATTTTTTAAGACCGTTAGAACAAAATCTTGTGATGCTGAATTTTGGTTGCTAGTAAGATTGTAATAAGTCCATACATATATAAAGTGAATGAAAAGGAAACATTAGTTACCACATATGCAAGAGCAAGAAACTGAACACTTCCTTCACTGGCCATGGCAATCAGAGTTTTGAGCACATAGTAAGCGTAGAAGTAATATTCTGTCCTGCTGTATGCCAGTATTACTGTCACCATATGCCACTTTAGTCAATTTCATTTTTCATCCATGCCAAGCAAAAATAATCATACTAATTTAACGTAATTTTGCTCTTATTTAGAATGATTTAGGCCTACAATTTTTTAATCTTTAGTTTTTAGGAAAGCTGAAATGAGCAATTACACAATATACCAATATCTTTCATAAACGAAACAAGAAAAGAAAACATCAAATGACTTAGCTTTACTGAGAATCATCATTTATTTGGCCATTGTGTTTCAAACAGATAAATAATAGTAAAATATCTTAATACAATCAGATTGAAAAGTATTAGGTGCATTGGAAGTGGAACTCATAAAATAATAACATGAGGCCCATGTTAATAAGTCATGGCCCTATATTATTCTTGACATTTATTTTGTCGAACTCTAGTTGGGCTTCCCAATTTGGGCTGCTAAATTAGAAATCTTATACTTTTTGAGTAATGAGGTCCATTGCTCCTAATACTTTTCAATCTGGATCTATTAAGATATTTTTGCCAGAAATCTAATAAGCTTGGACACACAATTGTACACTAAAAAACATTCTAACAGCCCCGAGCATAGCCGAGTAGTAAAGGGAGGGCCAATCATCCACTATGTTTCTTAGCTATGTGGGTTCGATTTCAGGTAAGAGCAAATTTAAATCTGCTCTTGTCTTGGGTCAATTTGGGAAAGAGACAATTGAACTTAGTTTGTCTCTAACCACTAGGCACATGCTGCACATACTACGATTTATCTTGTGTCAGTTTACAGGGGCCCGGCTGACATCCCGAGACTAGTCGGGCGCAAGTCGGAAACCGATTATCAAAAAAAAAAAGACATTCTAACATGTGATGCGGTCAGCATCACTATTGCAGCATTACGACGTTTCTTTCTTTTTCTGCTTTATTCACTCTTCTTTTTCTGAATATACTTTTACTTTTCCAATTTTATTTTTGTTGGCCTTTTTCTTTTTCCGTACACTTAATATTCCTTCAAAAGAAAACGGACAGACTTCACGATTCTCTCCAAAGTGTGTGTATTTTCTCATTTCTAAAAACCCTGCACTTCTAGAGTGAGTTTTGGTCTAATAACATCATACATTGTGATGTTAACAAAATATTTAATATTTCATATCCAAAAAGAAAAATAATCACCAATTTCCTTTTTCCACTTTTGGCTTCCTATATTTAATTGCATTACTTTTCGACAAAATTAATGTAGTCATGAATTAAGATGAAGTTAAAGTTACCTAGAGGAAAGACTGAAAGAGTCATGGGGACTGTGAGCATGACTTTTCTTCCATAAGTGTCGGAGAGATTCCCAATCAAAGGCATAACAACCAGTGATCCCAATCCAATCATCTGTAAATATATCATTAATTTGAAAAGTCAATTAAAGTGAACAATTAACAATATATTATAAGGTCGGTACGAGAGGAACTGTCAAAAATAAAACAAAATAAAAGATGTCGGCATGATTCCAAGAAGAATGTCAAATAATAATAATAACTAAAATAAAAGTTGTCCAATTCTAGTATCTATGTCGGAATATAAATTTTGAAAAGTTATCGGTTCCGTGAAAAAAAATTATAATATTTTTGATTTGTTGTTTGAATTTTTATGCGTGAAAAATAAAACAATAGGTCAGGTTATAGTTTCTGAAGTGTTCTTTTGACATAAATTTACATAATTGTAGTGAAATTTTGTTTGATTATGTTTTTGAGTGTGCTTTTCACATAGATTTGTGTGATTAAATTAAAAACTAGTTCGATTCTGTTTTTAAAATTCTCATTTCAATGAAAAAGTAAAAATTAAAAATTCATTTTCAACGAGAACCTTTTACCAATAAGTATAAATTAATTTTTCGAAATAGTTGAAAAAAAAATAAAAATTAGCATTTGAAAATACAACTCGTAGTTTTTAACCGTCTCCGGTTAAAAGAGAATTCAATTCATAGTTTCCATCAAATTAACTTTGAACCAGGCATGAGATTAATAAAGAAATTAAAAAAGAGAATTGGGAAAAGTAGAGAAAGAGTGACAATTACGATTTCCTAGCACCCTTGTTGTATTCCACAAGTTACTTTTTGTAGTGAACACTATGCAATATTTGATGACAACGAAATCCACATTCACAAGCTTTTATTCCAAGCAATCATAATATATTAGAATAGGGGCACATATTTAACCATGCATGTGATACACATAATATATTATATGACGATCATGGACAAATTTCTTATTATATTATTGTAATTAGGATATTGATTTATATATAATTTGAAGAGTGAAGCAAGAGTTTGATTTCAATAGAAGACGCACTGTGACTTGGGGTTGATTTTATAAAATTGGGATTTTCAATTTTGGGATAATCGCAATTATTCATGTCATGAGATTTAAAAGTTCAAATCCTAAAATGAGAGACGAATCGGAGCTAGCTATGAGGGACAAAAATATTGCACGCATTTACCAACAATTTTATATATTTACTAACAACTATTTTACCTATACATTACAGTTATCTTATACTTATCTACATATTTTTCTTTTTCATGTAGTGAATACATTTATATATAATTATTACACAAACTTTGGAGAGGTTCAAAAATTTATTTTTTTTGCGCATATTAACTTTTTCTTTTTAATAAGACCACTAGTTGGAGATGAGATGATAAATTTCAAAAAAACTGAAAAATATCGGTTTGAATCTCAATCAATACCCTTACAAAGGATGATGGATGACACTTGAGCTACAAGCTCGTGGTTTGCGCATATTAACTTTAAGATTGAGACTTTTAACGTTTGGAGGATATCATGCTAATACGCTAACAAATAACATCTATTCCCGAAATTCCAGTGGCAGATTTACTTGATGATATGGGGGTACAGTTGTACCCCCAATTTGTAAGAAACCCAACAATATTCTTTAATGGAAAAAAATAATAAAAATTTGTACCCCCATTTTTACAAAAAGTATTAAAAAATTCAAATAATACAATACAAATCCCCACAATAAAATTTTGAAAAAAATTAACTTAACAGCGTGAATAAATAAAATATATCGTAAAATCTGCAGAAAATAAAAATATCTCAAAAAATAAATCTAATAAAATCAATAATGTCTTCTATTTTCTTAAATACTCTAATTAGTTCTTTTATATATGTGTATTAATTTTTCATGTATTGTTACACAATCAACTTGCAAAAATTTAAACAATATTTTGTCGTACGACTTTAAATATTAAACAATAGTTATGTGCATTTTTTATAGAGGTAATTTTGATTTGTACCCAAACTATGCGAATTTTTCTACTTTGCCCACTTAATTTTGATTTATTCTACTTTACCCACTCAACTTTGCAAATTGTTGCACTTATCCTATAATTTCCAAATTTACCCCTTATCTCTAATGGTTATTTTATTTTGTGATATCTTAAAGTGGTATCATAACATAGGTTTATTAATGAAATTTACTATTATTTAATATTATTTGTATATTGACTAATGGGCAAGAAATTTTGAGAGAAAATTGATCCAAATAATTGTTCGAGATGTAATAATTATAGACTATCCATTGACAATGAGGGTAAATTTGAAAATTTTAGCCCTAAGTACAACAATTTGCAAAGTTAGGGGTAAAATAAAGCAATTCAAAATTAAGCCAAGAAAGTAGAAAACATGCATAGTTCGAGGGGCAAATTATTATTTTTTAATATCTATCGTACTCCCATTTTCAAAATTCTGGATCCGCCACTGGGAAATTGCAGGTCATAAATGTAACAATCAAAAAACCAAAATGGCTTCACTAAATTTTAATATTTTGGATTTGCCAAGGAGACAAATTGGAGGATTGAGTTTTAGCGAGAATTTTTTTGAAAAGTTTCCTTAGCAAGGTAGAAAGAGGTCGACGGTTCCAACAATAGAAGAAAGATATTTGGCACAGCCCACTTGAATGAACTTTTACACGTGTATAGCTTGTATATGACTATATCCCGTATGATTTGTAGGCTGTAGCCATCTCTACACATCACTGCATGGGGTCTCCTAATTTTTAATATGGGATGACAACGGAGCGGGTCAGGTGGATCGGCCCGCCGTGATTACGAGACCCGTATAGAATAAATTATTATTATACTGTTTGTTTATATTGTATTTTATATTATTAATAAATTCTTGTTTTATATTTTGTATTATAAATGGATATTATTTAATAGAATGGTCATTATCAATATATATATATATATGTGTGTGTATTAGATAAGATATTAAGTACATCAAAACGATAATAATTCCATTTATCTTATATAATAAATGTATCAAAAAACAGAGAAATGTAAGGAGCTGGGGCAAGGGTCCCCACTGGTCCGAGATGATATACCCAAACTGCCCCCACCCTACCTAGTACAGGCCTGGTCCGGCCAGATCATGATCGGGGTGGATCAAATTGTCATTTTTAATTTTTACAGAGTTATATCTCATGTTTTAATTACTAAAATTTGAAACTTATATAAAATTATATTATTATTATACACATAACATTTACTTATTAATGTGGGTTGCATGGGTGTTACTATGTATCGTAGTGTATAGATTTGGCAAGAAATTGAGTGGACATAAAGTAATTAATGTGGACTTCCACTTTGTATGTCTTGCATGCCAACTGATAATTGGTGTTGTTAAGAAGGTAAAAATGTTTTTTTAGTCCACTAAGTGGACGACTTGAGAGATTTAGTCCACACTTTTAATTTTTTTTGAAATTAGTCTACTAAGTGGCGAAAATTCGGATTTTTAGTCAATGACGCGATAGCAGGTCACAATCCTATGTGGAATTTTTTTCTTTTTGCTTTTTTTCTTGCCCAAAAAATATGAATTGTTTTTGTTGATGTGGCATTTTGGAGGGAAAAATATTATTTTCAATGTAAATTAGGTAAAAATATAATATTCATTATGAATAAAATAAAAATAATTTGCAGAATATATTTAATTTTTTTATTAGTCGAAAAACACAAACTATTTTTTTAAAAAAAATTGATGAAAAATAAGAATAATGTTAATAAATTTTAAAATATTTTGAATATATTTATTATATTCAAAATATTTTAAAATTTATTAACATTATTCTTATTTTTCATGAAATTTTTTAAAAAAGCTGTATAAAAAACTTTGAATTATAAAAAAAAACAGTATAAAAAACTATGTAAATTTTAAATTACAAAAAATCTGCATAAAAGATATTTAAATTTAAAAAAACTGTATAAAAACAATTTAATTATTTCTCTTTAATTGTAAATATAAAATGTTATTTATACAATTAAATAATTTATAATTTAAACATATGATATAAATAATTTTTTATTTTATAATTTCGAATATATTTCTCCAATTAAAATATCTTAAATTTTATTAACATTATTTTTGTTTTTCATGGATTTTTTAAAATTATTTTTCCATTTTTCAAATTAACAAATAATTTAAATATTAACATTATTTTTGTTTTTCATGGATTTTTTAAAATTATTTTTCGTTTTTCAAATTAACAAATAATTTAAATATATTTTGTAAATTATTTTTATTTTATTCATAATGAATATTATATTTTTACCTAATTTACATTGAAAATAATATTTTTTTCCCTCCAAAATGCCACATCAACAAAAACAATTCATATTTTGAGGCAAGAAAAAAAGCAAAAATAAAAAAAAAATTCCACATAGGATTGTTACCTGCAGTAGCAGGTTACTGGACTAAAAATCCGAATTTTTGCCACTTAGTGGACAAATTTCAAAATTTTTTAAAAGTGTGGACTAAATCTCTCAAGTCGTCCACTTAGTGGATGAAAAAAACATTTTTGCCTTGTTAAGAAACATGTCATGTAAGGTTGGGATTTAAATGATCTATATTTTGTGAAAAATACATTTCCATATTTTTTTTCCTTTTTTTGAAATACATGTTTTGTTGGCATTTAGAAATTATTTCACATAACACATTGATGATTATCATTACATTCACACTCCTATATATAAAACAATTATGAGGCACATACTTGAATTAATTTGTTATTTTTATAAATTAATTAAATTTTCTTCCTTTTTTTAGGCGACACATCATGTAATTGAAGTTTTAAAAGTTTGAAAAGGCTAGCAGAATTGAGAAAGTGATGTTGAGAAGAGAAACCCAACTCTAAAAGCGATGTTTCTAGTGGCATTTTGAAGCAATAGCCAGTAAACGAGAAATAAATACATACCCCCCCTCCTTCTTTCTTACGATATTTAGAAATAATGTCTTTTAATTTAATAAATTTTTTTGAAAATAAATTAATAATAATTTTTCATTATCACCAAAAGTAACTATTATTAATCACATATATGTAGTATAAAAATTGATACTGGTGTTAATGAGCCCTTTTCCATCTCACTTAAGTCAATTTACACTTTTTACCATTTCACATGCATGGTAAAAATTTAATTTACCATTTTTCTTCCCCCTTTTTACAAGAACATATAAAGGGCAGTTTAACTATATTTAAAGAAGAAAAAGGGGCAGTTTTACTTTTTTCACCCTGTAAATCTAAGTTGTACTTGTACATATATTATCATATAAATATCTAGTATTTGATGGGTTTCAAAAATGGGGACCACAAAATAGTTAAAACAGTTTATTTTCTTTTTCCGAAAATTGTTTCCTGACAAAAACTGAACTAATTTATCACCAACCATGAGACGTTATTAGAATATGAGGAAAAATTAGTAAAAATGAATTAGTTGCCGGCTAAAGAAGCAATGCATAGAAATAGTAAAAAAAAAAGATAATTCAAAATAAAATTCAAAAGAAAAATCACTTTTAATGTAGCTCCAACTGTATATAATTGAGGGAGAATTATCAGAAAAGGACATTCTAGCGTCACATTGAAATATGACTTGTAACTGAGAGTTAGTAATTTTAATCTTAATTGAATTCCTAATGCAAATAAAAATTAGGTATAATTACAAAAACACCCATGACGTTTGGGCTAATTACAAAAAAAAAAGATGCAAGATGATTCAAAATTACACCTCAAAAAAAAAAACTCAGTTTCATTCAGTCTTAAATTTGCAAGATGATGCAATTCTCAAGGGGTTTTATGTAATTATCCCTAAAAATTATTCAATTTCTCAACAAGATAGTAGCAAATTATGTAATTATATAACAAGGTGATGATTAATTAATTACCGCTTGTTGAGCTCCGGTGAGATATATGGCCAAAGAGCATTCATTTTTTCCGGGACAAAGCGCCGCCAATGTGACGTCGGTGATGGCCGGAACCACCATGAAGTTGGCGAAGCAATAGAGGAACACCGTCATGAAGAGGTGGCTCAGCCCAAAAACCTTCTCCATTTTGTGTGTGTGTGTGTGAAAGAACAAGAGAAGTTAGAGCCAAATGCTTCTTAGAGAAAAAAGGCTTAAGGTACTCTCGCTTATTTAAAGTAACTAAAGAACTTTGGTTCAAAGCACAAGAATGGTGTATGTGTAATTGTGTATATGCCCCCTTTTTATAATATTGGTCCTTTCAAATGTGCTTTGTCACAAATAAATACAAAAGAAAAAGGTAAAGAACAAAAGCATTAAATGGAAAATCAGAGAATTATTTCGAATGTTTTCGGAGGAAAAGCAACCAATCACAAATACTAGTTTTGTCAATAAGGAAAAAGTTCAAAGTTGGGTGTGCTCATGCTTTACTTGCGAGTGAGTACTCTCTATACATAATCTTATCACACGTAGGAGCTTAGCCAAGCTCGATTATGTCTAGTTCAATTAATTTTTTTAGCTTAAATATATATATTTTAGCCAAAAATAGGATTAAATAAAAAAAATTGGGTTGGACCGAGAGGACCCCCTAAGTACGCCGTTGTATAAATTCACTATTTCATTTTTTGTTTAATTCAATCTCTATTTCCTCTTGGGGAATAGGATTTTCCAGTGATTAAAAATTCACATGCTCCGACCAAATGTCTGGGATTATATTCCCGCCACACCTCTGCTCCTAGAATTTGTACACTACAAAAAATGTCATTATCATGAGGGATGGAGCCAAGCCGTGGCTGGCGGCAGCAGCAGCTCCCGCGACTTTCATAATTTTTTAAAAATAATACAAAATTTTCATATATAATTATAAATTTTAGGATTTTGCTCCCTTAATAAATTGAAAATGCCATTTTACCCACTATTTTCGTGAAAAAAATAAAATTTTTTGGCTCCGTCCCGAATAATAATATACCCGACATTCAATCTAATTATTGAAATAGGAATGAAATAAAAGATATGGGCTTAATCTAGAGCGTGGGGTGGGAGTGGACACAAGTCAAAGAGTAACGAAAGTGCGACGTTGAAATGATGCGTAGCTTGTAAGTTGAGACAAGGCATAGAAATGAAGGAAAAGAAGCTTGTTTAGTGGGGAACCCTAATTCATCCAAATGTACAACATTTACTTACGCTTTAATGCGTACAAGCTTGAGCAACATGGTAATTTGCTTATGGAATTTGATGTGCACAAAAATTTACATTAAATAAATTTATATCTCTCACTTTATTTTTATTATTTTAAAATTTTATCTAAGATGGGTGCTTGATCCGGCATGGAATAGGCCGAGCTAGAGAATGGGCTCTAGCGATCAGAGTCCAACTCCAGGCCCATTGAGGTTCACTTTTTAAGGCCCAATTTCTAGAAGATTGAGGGTGCTCGGGATGGATATTTAAGCTCGGTATTTGTAAGCTTAACCTAAAATGATCAGATCTAGATAAGATTTTGTAACAAACATCGATGTGATTCTCCTTAACCGTTTAGGAAAAGGCGGAAACCCTAACGGTAAACCTTATAAATAGGCATTCATCAGGTATGAGTAAGGTTAATGCATTTTTATTCAGCCACACTATACTTGAGTTATTTTGTATCTCCTTTGAATTGATATCTGACTTGAGCGTCGGAGAGGGTACGCCGGAAAAACCCTCCGGCCCCCCTTTTCTTGCAGGTGCTCGGTGTTACTAGTGGAGTTCGGTCGGAGATACATCGGAGTTCAGGTAGCTTGACAATTATACATTTTCCGGTATAACCAAATTGGCGCCGTCTGTGGAATTTTGAGCAAGGCGTGAGGTTTCAAGGGCGATTATGGAAGATTTGAGGAGGAATTTGACGGAGGATTTGAACCGCACTCCCGGGTCGATACTGCTGGGCCGACTCAAGAGAGAGGTGTCGTCCTCCACCACCTCCGGTGGAGGATCCACATCAGAAAATCCTGGAATGACTCGGGGGGTGGCTCTGTCCCATTATCCTCCGGGGCGGGGTATTGGGACCCACGTTTTTGAGCAACTGGGTAATTTTGTTAATGCAGCGGTGGAGCAGGCTTTGGATCGGAGGTTTAGCCATGGGGTGTGTTCGCTTAATTTTATAGCTTCACCGCAAAGTGTACGGATCGATTTATAGAATAGGGTTTGCAAGGTCGAATCCATGGGATTAATAAATTATTGTACTAAGTATTGGATTATAATAGTCCTATTTTTATCTAAACTATCGAAATTTGAAGGTTTGGTTTTATTACTACTAAGCAGAAATTAATCCTAAAATAACAAAGCAAAGAGCGATTAAAAGATCAAGTATGAATGGATGGATTCCTGGGTTATGGTTTCAATTAATATCCCACTTTTATGCTCAGGTTAAGCAAACCAAGGTTAAACATATTCTTCTCTATAGACCAATCACCAAAGTAATTTACCTCTCTCTCGAGATGTATGTAAAAGCGTTGATTGGAATATCTATGTTAAAGCATCTCTACTCAACATGAGATATCCAACTCCCAAAAGTTCAAAAGATTATGAGATCTCACAAATATTCACAGACTTCTCAATCATGCAATCTATTTGTGTCAAGTACTCAAGATCTAGTATTGAAACTCATCGGTTAGAATTATGGATCAATACATCAAACAAGTTTAGATCAAAGGCCTTTTGATAAAACAAGAATTAAAGCAAAGTACTTGAATAGAGAAAGAAAACATTAACTTCAATTATCCTTAATCATCACATAAAAGTGTTTATTAATCTACTCTCAAACCAAGGGAATCACAAGTGTTTTAGCCAGGACATTGAAGATAAACAATTCATAGACAAATTATCCATAATCAAAATCTAACTAATTGAAATACGATACGATGGAATGAGTGACTCAGGGATAATGACGATCTCTCGATCTATCTTCAATCCTCGAAGGTGTGGTTGCGGTCTTGATCGATCTCTCGAAGTATCCGGTGGGAAACGCTCTTTTCTCGGTTTCTAGGGTAAAAATCAGCGTCTCCCTGTTTGTGGCCGCCCGGGTCTATTTGTACTTCGTTCGGGTCGAAACCTAGTTGAAATTTGACAAACTCTGTTTTTTCCTTGTGCTTGGGCAAGCCGTGCCCCTTTTGCCTTGGCCGTCCCAGTGCAGCCGAACCTTTGTAGTCTTTCTTGAGGGGCAGGCGTGCCAACATGGCACGGCCTGCCCGTGCTGCAAAGCCGCACTGAGTCCTTTTGTTTGGGTTGAGCATGGGGCTGTCTGAGAGCACGCCCGCCCGTGCTCACACGGGAACGATGTGCCCATAGGCTTTTTTTTTTCCTTTTCTCGCCCGGTTCGTCAACTTCTTCTCGACTCGACTCCAAACTTCGTCACTTGAGTCAAGTATTGGCGGTTGCGATGCTCGAATTGTTGCCACTATGCCACAAATATATATAAATTCCTACAAAACGAGCAAAGCGTAATCGATTCCACAAAACAAGAATACAACCCAATTTACTTGTATAACGCATGCATATTCCCTCATTCTAGCCAATATTACGCCCAAAAATACATGCAAAATACCGGTCAATCAAACCCCAAACTTAAACTGTTGTGACATTCGTCAACACTTTATAAACAAGACAACACCATTGGGGAAAAGAAGAGCAACTCAAGAGCACCGCATCACAATTCATGTCATCTATCCATAAACATCAAGCATAAACCAACCAAGTTTCAAATAGCTAACACGAACACAAGTCTATTAAAATCATGGTAAAACACTTCAAATCATGCCTCTCATGGATAAAGTGTATACTCTACTCACTAGAATAATAATGGACGTGTATTCGCCAAATCATATCAATGTTGAAGAATTACCATATGCTTGCAAATCGTCTCACATCTCCGCCACTCGTTTGTATGCAATTCACAAATCATAAAGGACTTTGTTTATGGTTGTAATGAAGGCTCTTTGGTTAAGGTAGGGAGATATGGATAAAGTGACTCAACTCAGCGTATAGATTGGTAAGCACATCGTTTTCCTCTAACAGATATTCTAATACTAACCAATTATGTACTCCCAATCGCCTTATATCTTATATCACCTCTCTATTTCTCCTTTCTTTTTCATACACATCAATCTCTTTCGCCTTACATCACAATTTCCAAATTTATTTCTAGTACATGCCGACTCACTTATCCAAATCTTTTTTTTTTTTTTTTTTTCTCATTGTTTTGTGAGTATCTTCATTTTCTCCTTTTCTTCTTTTATTCCCAATCACCAATCATACAAACTATTTTCTAATTTCTTGATATCCCTTCATTCAATCATTTACTCTATCCTTTACTCAATGCTATACGCTCAAGTTTAGGATAACAGATATATCAATTTAAGTTCTAAGGCTTGAAATGTGGCTATCAAAAAATCAGGCAATAGGCTCAAGATGGCTAACTAGGAAAATCAAATATCATAAGGTAGGCAAAAAGGCTTGAAAGGCTTAACAAAAAATGGCCTAAAATCATTTTCATGAATGCATACAACATGTGACCTCGACGGAGATACCGGCAATAAGTTCTAGAATTCAAATCAACATGAATGACACACTCAAGCAAACAAGACTGCATATGATGAAAGCAGTAAAGGCTCAAAAGCTCACAGGCTTGTAAGTGCATAATTCAAAGCATTTTAACCATAATCCCAATAAGCACATGCTCCATATTAATTATTCTCAACCCGATCAACTCACACTCAACATCCAATTCAAAACAACATGAACTAATCCGCAAAATGCTCCCAAGATCAAGACCTCAATCAAGACACAACAAACACACAATAGCGGTCAACTCACTCCCTAACTACTAGGAAAGCAATAAACGTGCTAAAGCGATAAACATGCTAAAAAAATCAAACATCTAATGCACCCTATATGATATGCTCTACATGCAACTAAATGAATGCAAACGCCACACCCATCAATAAAATTACTACCTCTCCCCCCCAAACTTGAATGAAATTATAGCGCATAAAAAGAAGGTAGAATTTCAAAGAAAAGTGTGGATAGGACTGGATTCTTGTGGAGGTGGCGGCGGGTAGTGGCCCGGGAGATATGCCAATTCTCGATTCGTAGTAATCTTCGCAATATCTCCGACTCCGCTGCTCGTGTGCTTGGTTCCACAAGCTCGCATATGGTATCTTTGATCTTGGACTTCTTGGTAAGCACGAAATCACTCTATCTTTGGCGCAAGCTTTCCTCAAATGCTGAACCCGTCGTGATCATATGGCCCCCACGTTCTTCGCCTTGGCGAGAGCTCTCTGGAATATCAGCATCCCCGGGCCGCTCCGATCGAAGCTTCCCTGTTGGAAGTCTTGCTCAAACCCCCTCTCCGTCTATCATACTCCGTGCCTCCATGGCCAAGTCTTCTTCATCGGGCAACCCGGCTATCCTTCGCCTCTTTCGCGCCGCCAAACCCTGCATGACTCTGATATGCTCCTCGGAGTACAGAAGCCAGTTGATTTGGTTATCAATTATTCACTTTGTGAGTCGGGTTAGGAAGGGAAAAGAAGACCCGACTTTTTGTTGAAAACAGAGGATATTCTCCTCATTATTGATGATCTTCATGGTGAGAAGGGCGCTCATGTTAATGCTTTGGCTGCCCGCTAATGGTTCCATGCGGCTTATGTCAACCCCAAAATGTTGTGCGATTGGGGTTATCATTCCCCAATTAGTATTTTCCCGCTTCATCTGTTGTACGTAGATGGCGTGTTCCACAAAGTATGCCGCCATGTTATAAGGGGTGCGATTGAGCATACACCAAAGTAGGTATAGCTCTCGCTTGCATACCCCCATTGTTGTACCGGGCGAACACAGAATGGGCGTTACTTTTTGAATGTAACGGAATATGGGGTTGCGGAGTGAGAAAGCCTTGGAGGTGCGTCTTGCGTATTGCATGAGCCCCGTGTCGGGAGTTTCATCAACAATCGCCGAAAGCACGCGAGTCGTAATTTGCGGCCGTTCGGTATGGGGCGTCCGATGGTACCCCAAAAATTTGATTAAGTTCGCAATAGTGACCGTTCTCCATTCGTTGCCCAACTTGAATGGATTTCGTGCTCACTCGTGGTCGTGTTGCCGTGACATGAACAGCGATCTTAAGAACTCTAGTGTGAGTGTCTTGTAGGTTGGCCACCGCCCTTGCATAAATGCGGTCCATCCAACTCGATCGGACATTTGCCATACCTCGCTCGTGTATCCCCGAGAGCTCGGGTACATTCGTCGTCGGTATAGCGTGTAGGTGCGAATGAAGCGATGGATGAGCGGTTCCATTTATCCGATTTCGTTTTCATCAATAGTGAGCCCGTAAGCTCGGGGCTGTCGGGTGTGGTGGCGCTCGGCGGCCGCGGCTCCCAACCTCGTCTTCCTCGGTTTGGTCGTGGTTCAGCCATGTTTCAATTTAGTACCTGGCAAAACAATCGTGAGAATCCATACTTGCCAAGTAAAAACAAACAATGAATTAATACACAATTTCACTAGAAGTATAGTAGCTCATCATCAACAATTCGATTCATAATCAAGCGTTCAATTCACATACCAATATAATTGCCGAGAATCCTAGCTCCTAACCTCCTAAACAATCTAACACATGTATAATCCATCAAGCAATCAACTAAATTCATCACAATTCAACAACCCACCAAGTGTTCGATAAAAAGCCCCATAGAAAATTCCACTTAAACATATGGCTCAAGTATCATACAAGCATCATATATCAACCCTAGTTCATAATCCTCAAGAAATTTGACATAAAATTTTCAATTCATACCTTAATTTTCGAGAATTAGAAGAGGATTGGATTGTTGAAACCCTAGGTGCTATCTACCCCAAATCCTTGCTTCCCAGCAAATTCAAACGTGTAATACGTGTTTAGAGTAGTGTGGGAGGTGAGTAGTGATGATATCTAGAATGAATTTTCGAAAAAATTTGGTGGGGGAGCTTTTTCTTGCTTGTCCGTGCGTGAAGGGGGAGGAATTTTGTGAAGAAAAATAGAACCCTGCTCGTCGGTTTTAAACCTTCCCAGGCAAGAGCATGGGCGTGCTCAATCGGCACGGGTCGCCCGTGCTGGGGGCCGTAAGATTGCTCTCAAAAAAACCTTAGGGAGCACGGGCGTGTTCATTCGGCACGGGTGGCCCGTGCTGGGGGCCGCAAGATTGCTCCCAAAAAACCCTTAAGGAGCACGGGCCGTGCCAAACGGCACGGGTGGCCCGTGCTAGGGCCCGAACTTTGGAGTCTTGAATGCTGGAAAGGGCACGGGCGTGTCCATATGGCACGGGTTGCCGTCTTTGGCCGAGTCCGAACCTTGTGTTCGATTTTTTTTTTTTTTATTGAAAGCAATAAAATCCTAACTTAGGAAAGGGAAAGGAACAAATTAAGAAACATGGGAAGAAATAAAACAACAAAACCATTGGGTTGCCTCCCAACAAGCTCTAAATTTAACGCCTATAGCTTGACGCTTTGTTTAGTTGATCATGGCTCTAGCAATGTGAGGCGTGTCACTTCCTCCTTTTGCTCCCTCAAGTAATGCTTGATTCTCGGCCATTCACCATGAATGTCTCCCCATCTTTGCTCAATAGCTCCACTATTCCTGGAGGATTTAACACTTTCTTTATCACAAACGGCCCCGACCATCTAGACTTAAGCTTTCCGGAAAGAGTTTAAGGCGTGAGTTAAACAAAAGGACTTGTTCACCGGTAAAAACTCCCTCTTCTTTATCATTCGATCGTGCCATCGTTTGGTTCGCTCTCCTTGTAAACCGAATTTTCATTGGCTTCATCCCGAATTCCTCCATCTCATTCAGTCAAGAGCCTCTTTTCACCATTTGCTTGGAAGTCAAAATTCAACTTTCTGACCCAAAACGCCTTATGCTCTAATTCGACGGGCAAGTGACACGATTTCCCAAAAGACTAAGCGATCACGGTGATGTGCCCAAGGGTGTCTTGTATGCGATCCGATATGCCCATAGTCGTCATCTAGCTTCATGGCCCAATCCTTGCGATTTATGTTCCTTTATTTTCTCTAAAATCGCTTAATCTCACGATTGGCTACCTCGCTTGTCCATTTGCTTGCGGATGGTATGCTAATGCCACCTTGTGCTTAACCCCGCACTTCGCAAAGTAGAGTGCTCATTAATTTATTCACAAAGTGTGACCCCCGTCGCTAATCAAAGCTCTCGGGGTTCCAAACCGAGTGAATATATTTTTCTTCAGAATTTGAGCACTACTCGCGCATCATTGGTCCGAGGAATAGCCGACCCATCGAGATACGTATTCCACCGCAAGTAGGATGTATTGATAGCCCGACGAAGATGGGAAGGGGCCCATGAAGTCGATCCCCACACATCGAAGAGTTCAACTTCCATCACATTGGTCATTGGCATCTCATGTCGTCTCGAGATGTTTCCCATCCGCCGGCACCTATCACAACTTTGTACAAATAGATAGCAATCGTTAGATAATGTAGGCAAGTATAATCCACTTTGTAATACCTTAGCCGCCGTCGCTACTGGATCAAATGTCCTCCGGAAGGTGAAGAATGGCATTTGTAGAACTCCCTCCCCTCTTCTTGAGGTACACATCGTCGAATGATGGTGTCGGCGCACCTCTTAAAGAAGCGAGGGGATCGTCCCACATGTAAAACTTGACATCATGGAGGAACTTCTTCTTTTGATAAGATGATAAATCCGGAGGCAAAACCCCGCAACCAAATAATTAACAAAATCGGCATACCATGGGAATTTTGCTTGTAGCATCGAAGTTGCTCATCGGGAATTCCTCCTTAATTGCCTCGTGATTTCTTTCTCCTCCTTCTTGTATTCTAGTCCGGACAAGTGATCGGCTACTACATTCTCGCATGACCCTTTCTATCCCGAATCTCCACATCGAATTCTTGTAGCAAGAGGATCCACCGAATCGATCTCGGTTTGGCATCCTTCTTGTCAAACAAATATTTAATTGCCGCGTGGTCGGTGTGGACGATCGTCTTAGTCCCAATCAAGTAAGATCGAAACTTGTCGAATGCAAACACGATTGCTAGCATTTCCTTCTCGGTGGTAGTGTAATTTTCTTTGAGCCTTTGTCTAAGGTTCGCTTTCGCGTAGTAGATGGCTCGAACATCTTGTCTCGTTTCGACCCAAAACAGCCCCAACCGCAAAGTCGCTGGCATCACACATTAGTTGAAGGGTTGACTCCAATCCGGAACTACTAGAATGGGTCTTTGTCACTAAAGCCTTCTTGAGAATTTCAAAAGCCTGCAAACAATCATTGGAAAAATTGAAAGCGATGTATCTTTTTCTAATAAATGACTTAAAGGTTTAGTGATTTTAGAAAAGTCACGGATAAACCTTCCGTAGAATCCGGCGTGTCTAAGAAACTTGAATGGCTTTTTCGTTTGTTGGAGGTGGGAATTTCTCGATTGCCACAACTTTCGCTCTATCAACTTCTAAACTGCGAGAAGAGACTCGGTGGCCTAAAACAATGCCATCTCGTACCATGAAGTGGCACTTTTCCCAATTTAAAACAAGGTTAGTCTCCTCGCATCTCTGCAAAACTAGAGAAAGGTTATTCAAGAATGGTCATATGAATCTCCAAACACGAGAAAAATCATCCATGAAAACCTCCATTATTTTCTCAATGAAATCATGAAATATAGCCATCATGCATCTTTGAAAAGTAGCGGGTGCGTTACAAAGTCCAAATGGCATCTGCGAAATGCAAAGGTACCATAGGGGCATGTAAAGGTCGTCTTCTCTTGGTCTTAAAGGGGCAATCATGATCCGATTATACCCAGAATAACCATCGAGAAAACAATAATAATCATATCCCGCCAAACGATCAAGCATCATATCAATAAAGGGAAGGGGAAAGTGATCTTTGCGAGTAGCATCATTCAACTTCCTATAATCAATACAAATTCTCCATCCGATTACTACTAGTCGCTATAAGCTCATCACTCGTTTCTTACTACCGTCATCCCCCTTTCTTGGCACCACCACTTGTACTAGGACTTACCCAAGAGCTATCGAAATAGCATAAATAATTCGCATTTAACCATTTTAAAACTTCTTTTCTAACGACTTCTTGCATTATAGGGTTTAATCTTCTTTGATTTTGCACCGAAGGTTTGTAGACATCTTCCATTCTAATTTTATGCATCACAATCGATGGACTAATGCCTTTCAAATCAGAAATTGACCAACCTATCGCCGACTTATGTTTTCGTAACACCCTAAACAATTTATCGAGTTGAACTGAAGTTAAAAGTGATGATACGATTACGGACTCGTGTTATTCGCTCCAAGGAATGCATATTTGAGATGCTCGGGCGGGGTTTGAGTTAAAGGTTCGATTTGGCCTCTTCGGAAGGTGGCACGGGCTGCCGTCTTGATGAGCACGGGCCGTGCCACCTGCAGCTCCTTCAGCATTCCCTTCGACCTTAGGCACGGGCTGCCCGTGCCATTTGGCACGGGCTGCCCGTGCCATTTGGCACGGGCCGTGCCGTCGTCATTTTCGTCATTTTTTTCGTCGGCCATACGCACGGCCTGGGCGTGCTCAAGGGCACGGGTCGTGCGTCCCTGTAGAAGAATCGATTCCCGTGACGTTTTCAGCGTGTGTGTCCCTCTTGCGCTCCTCGGTAGTTCTGCATATTATCCAAAGCACAAACACAATCATACAAGTCTTGGTTATCAATATCAATAGTCAAGTTCGATGTTGAACACGAATGTGTCAACCCAAACTCCAAAGTATCCCGAAACAATGTATGATCTGCATACTCATCAATGCAGGATTCAACTACGTCTATGAATTTACAAGTTTCCACCCCATCATGAAATTGAAGTGCCTTATATATCGTAAATAGAACATGCTCATCATTAACCCGTAACGTGAGCTCTCCTTTTGCACATCTATTAAGGCCTTCCCCGTCGCTAGGAATGGACGCCCAAGTATCAAGGAACGTCTTTATCTTCCTCCATGTCCAAAGACTAAGAAATCCACGGGAATATGAATTTATCAACTTTGACAAGCACATCCTCGATGATTCCTTGGATATGTGAGTGATCGGTCTGCGAGTTGTAAGGTGACCGTAGATGGCTTCACCTCTCCCAATCCAAGTTGCACGAAAATAGACAAGGGCATTAAGTTAATACTCGCTCCTAAATCACAAAGTGCTTTCTTAAAGAAAACATCACCAATAGCACAAGGATAGTGAAACTCCCGGATCTTTCAACTCTCGTGGTAGTTTTCTTTGGATTATTGCACTACACTCCTCTGTCGATCGATTTGTCTCAAAACTAGTCATCTTTCTTTTCTTTGATATAACATCCTTCAAGAACTTAGCATAATTGGGCATCCGCTCCAATGCATCCGCAAAAGGAATGTTAATATGCGATTTTTAAAAATATCTAAAAACTTAGCAAATTGAGCGTCTAACTTTTTCTTTTGAAAACGTTGGGAAAAGGAAGGGGAACATTAAGTTTAGAAATATCGGGGTTAGAGGAAGATTTAAGCTTCTCGGCCCCTTTTTGTTCAAAGACGATGTTCCTCGGCTTGTTCCTTGGCCTCAACCTCGCCATTTGCCTCGATTTTCGCATCACCCGACGATCGGTAGTCGTGTCGCAAAGCGCGGGCTGGCCGTGCGGTGGCGCGGCCGTGCCGTCTGCGATGCTCCCAAATTTTTCGGTATTTTCGGCCCCTCGTATTCCGTTCCACTCCTCAGGACGAATGGCTTTACACTATTCTTTTGGGTTTACCTCGGTGTTGCTCGGAACGGCCTTTTTGATCTTTGCCCACCAATTATTGTAGCTATTTGACCAATTTGGGTCTCAAGATTCTTCATCCGGGACCCGGTTGGGTGACATGGTTTTCGATCTTATCCATCTTTGCCTCATCCTTGTTGAACCTGTTCCTTGTCTCGTTCATAAACGAGGTGAACATGTCTTCCATGGTTGGTTTAGGATCAGATAATAACTCCATTAGTCACATTAAACCCCGGTGGTGGTTGCATCACGTTCTTTATGTTCGCATAGGAGAAATTTTCGTGGTTCCTTAGGCCCAGGATGGTAATGAGTGGGATTTTGATTGTTCAGGAAATTGTTGAAATTAGGTTATTCACGTAATTTGCTTCCTCTATCGGATCTAGAGAAACTCCCCAAAGATGCAGACCCGCGTTTACCTCATTTGCCTTTGTCAATGTACTCAATTGATTGGTCAAGACGGCCATTTGTCTTTGTCAACTCTTTAGTGGATCTCGAATCGAAACTTGACTACCCTTTTTACGTTAGTCCTCTCGGAGGGCCGCGATAGCTATTCATGGCCATTTCCTCTAACAAGTTGAATGCATCTTCCGGAAATCTCGCGAGTAGAGCGCCGCCACTGCTAAGCATCTACAAATGATCTCGTCTGTCCCATCAAACCATTATAGAAAAAACAAAGTCAGCGATCTTCAGAAATCCATGTTGCGGGCACCTCCTCAACAAATCCCGGAATCTCTCCCGGGCCTCGTACAAAGGCTCGAGTCAAACCGCTCTGAATCGAGTGATCTCGCTTTTAAGTCAGTAGTGTCTTACTTGGTGGGAAGTATTTAAACAAAAACCTCCGACTTAGCTCATCCCGAGTTGTTCACACTCCCCGAGTTAGGGTGCCTAGCGATTCTAGCCTTATCCCTTAAAGAGAAAGGGAATAAGCGAAGACGTATAGATCATCGGTCACCCCATTCATCTTGATAGTATTGCAAATTTGTATGAAATTCGCAAGATGAGAGTTGGGATCTTCGACGGAAAGCCACCAAAGCGGTTCTCTTTGTACCATCGAGATCGTACCGCTTTAGCTCAAAGTTATTCGCATTGATCGGGACATTGGCAATGCCACCATAGTTGCGATTGATTGGCGAAAGTAGTCGCGTAGACGCTTCTTTGTTGGGCTGCGGAGCCACCGGAACCTCGAAATGCGTAACTCAACATTGACCCTGTTAGCCTGGTTGTTACCCCCGTTATTGCCTCTGTTGTTGTCTTCAACTTCTGCCATGGTTTGGTCCTGTTGTCTTTCTGCCCGTTTAGTAGCTGCACTATTTCGCCTAGCAAAAGCTTCAACCTCCGGTATGAACGGTGCTAAGTCTCCTTGCTTTGAGCGGGTGATCATGCACTACCTGAACCAACTAAAGAAAACAAGTTAACCGCAATAGAAGTAAAATCGAACAAAATAAAAAAATAAAAGAAAATGTCTAGATTAAGAATAGTTCTATTTATCGCAATATTAGTACTAAAAATTTGATTAATCCCCGGCAACGGCGCCAAAAACTTGTTCGCCTAATTTTATAGCTTTACCGCAAGTGTACGGATCAGTTTATAGAATAGGGTTTGCAAGGTCGAATCCACAGGGATTAATAAATTATTGTACTAAGTATTGGATTATAATAGTCCTATTTTTATCTAAACTATCGAAATTTGAAGGTTTGGTTTTATTACTACTAAGCAGAAATTAATCCTAAAATAACAAAGCAAAGAGCGATTAAAAGATCAAGTATGAATGGATGGATTCTGGGTTATGGTTTCAATTAATATCCCACTTTTATGCTTCAGGTTAAGCAAACCAAGGTTAAACATATTCTTCTCTATAGACCAATCACCAAAGTAATTTACCCTCTCTCGAGATGTATGTAAAAGCGTTGATTGGAATATCTATGTTAGCATCTCTACTCAACATGAGATATCCAACTCCCAAAAGTTCAAAAGATTAACAGATCTCACAAATATTCACAGACTTCTCAATCATGCAATCTATTTGTGTCAAGTACTCAAGATCTAGTATTGAAACTCATCGGTTAGAATTATGGATCAATACATCAAACAAGTTTAGATCAAAGGCCTTTTGATAAAACAAGAATTAAAGCAAAGTACTTGAATAGAGAAAGAAAACATTAACTTCAATTATCCTTAATCATCACATAAAAGTGTTTATTAATCTACTCCCAAACCCGGGAATCACAAGTGTTTTAGCCAGACATTGAAGATAAACAATTCATAGACAAATTATCCATAATCAAAATCTAACTAATTGAAATACGATACGATGGAATGAGTGACTCGGGGATGATGACGATCTCTCGATCTATCTTCAATCCTCGAAGGTGTGGTTGCGGTCTTGATCGATCTCTCGAAGTATCCGGTGGAAAACTGCTCTTTTCTCTGGTTTCTAGGGTAAAAATCAGCGTCCCTGTTTGTGGTCGCCCCGGTCTATTTGTACTTCGTTGGTCGAAACCTAGTTGAAATTTGACAAACTCTTTTTTCCTTGTGCGCAAGGCACGGCCCGTGCCCCCTTGGCCCGCCGTCCGGGTGCCGAACCTTTGTAGTCTTTCTTGAGAGGGCACGGGCGTGCCAACATGGCACGGGCTGCCCGTGCCTAAAGGCCGCACTTGAGTCCTTTTGTTTGGGTTGAGCACGGCCGTGCTAGAGGAGCACGCCCGCCCGTGCTCACTGGGAACGATGTGCCCATAGGCTATTTTTTCCTTTTCTCGCCGGTTCGTCAACTTCTTCTCGACTCGACTCCAAACTTCGTCACTTGAGTCAAGTATTGGCGGTTGCGATGCTCGAATTGTTGCCACTATGCCACAAATATAGATAAATTCCTACAAAACGAGCAAAGCGTAATCCGATTCCACAAAACAAGAATACAACCCAATTTACTTGTATAACGCATGCATATTCCCTCATTCTAGCCAATATTACGCCCAAAATACATGCAAAATACCGATCAATCAGGGTGCCACCACCACCTCCTCGTCATCACCCCGGGCGTACAGAGCCCAGAATCGAGGAGGTGAGAGGCGGCGGGCCCCGATGATGGAGGAGGAGCACTCATCGCGTGCTACGGAGTATACCACTCCGGATGACCGGACTGGTCGTGAGCGGATGAATGATCTCGAGAGGAAGTAAGGGGAGGTGCGGGAGAGTAATGGGAACACTGCAGGAGCTTTGTTCCCGGGTGCGGAGAGGACACCATTCACGGAGGAGGTGATGGCGGATGAGTTGCGTGTCTTATAGAGCTTTGAGCTTGAATATGGCACGACGATCGACCCATGGGATCACCTTTGCGGTTCGAAAATGCGGCGTTGTTGCATAGGTTCTCGATGGAGTAATGTGCGTGGTGTTCCCAACAACCTCACTAAGTCAACAAGAAGAAGCGATGGTTTTCCCAACTTCCCCGAACTATAAGGAATTTCGATGAATTATTTCAGTATTTATGCATCGTTCACTAGTTGCGAAAGTATCGAAAGCCCCTTTGACGCTATTCAAGATCAAGCGAAGGAGGAGAAGGCCGAGGAGCTACATCCAACGCGTTTTACAAAGAAGCAAAGTGGAGTACCACTTCGCCTAGCCCTGTAAATCTGATGAACGCATTGGCCTGGGACCGAGGATGGAGAATTTTTGAGTCCTTAGTAATTGAGCGGCCCAAAACTTTCGATGAGTTGTTGGCCAGGGCAGAGAGATACATTAATTTGGAGGAAGCTAGGAGGATGAAGAAGGAAGAAGGAAGTAAAAGAAGGGATAAGGTGGAGGATAAGGAGGAGAAAACATCTCAGAAGAAATCGAAGGTGGAGGTATCAGGAGGAAGGCCTAGATTCGATAAGTATACTCCGTTGGTGGCTTCCCAAGGAGAGGTGTTTTCAGCAATAGAAAGACACCCCGACTTGAGGTGGCCAAGAACATATTCGGAGTTTCCCAGGAAGGAGAAGAGCAATGAGTTTTGTCGTTTTCACAATGAATATGGGCACACCACAGAACAATGTACTCACTTGAAAGACGAAATCGAAAGAATGATCCAGGCAGGACACTTGAAGGAGTTCGTATATGTGGATAAGAGGAGGTCGAAGGGTAATTACCGGAGGGGGCAAGGTAATTACCTAAAGCAGAGGCGAGGAGCGGCAGAAAAAGCCGGACGAGGAGAAGAACCTTCCTCCTCCACCACCAAGGAGGGGTTATTCAGATGGTTATTGGGGTCCGTCTCGGAGGGGATTCTCGAAGGGCTAGAAAGAGCTACGCGTCGAGCGTGATTTCTTTGAGAGAATTCAAGAACAAATGAGGATTGAGCAAATGTGATGAGTCCAAACATTGATTTGGACGCAGGATAAGCGAGGCATTGTGACTCCACATAGTGATGCCCTTGTCATTACGGCAACGATTGCGAATTACGATGTGCAAAGGGTATTTGTAGATACAGGTAGTTCAGCTGATATACTCTTTTATGAATGTTATAAACGAATGGACTTGCGCAGGTGGGAGTGGAAAGGGTGGATACTTCCCTGGTGGGCTTTGCGGGGAACTATTCAGTTGGGGATGGTTACTTTGCCCGTATCCCTGGGTAAGAGCCATTCAGAAAACGAGGATGGTGAGATTTTTGGTAGTAGATGCCCCTTCGTCGTATAATGTGATGATTGAGAGGTCATCTCGAATGCGTTCCAAGCTGTGGTCTCAGTATATCATCTAAAGATGAAATTCCCGATGGATGACCAGGTGGGAGAGGTAGAGGGGGATCAACACATGGCGCGAAGGTTGTATGTGGAGAGCCTTCAGATGGCCGAGAGAGGAGAGGCTCATGAGGATGGGAAAGGGAAAGAAAAAATTATTAAGTGGATGAGGATCCAGGTGGAGCATGTGCAAATTAATGAGGAATTGATGTGGGTGGACTTGATACCAGGAGAGCCGGGTAAAGCTACGAAGATAGAAAAGAACTTGGCAGATGATCTTAAAGAAGAATTGGTGGAGTTCTTGAGAAACAATACCGATGTGTTTGCCTGGTCGGCTAACGATCTAGTGGGGATAGATCCGAGCATTCGAACATAGACTCAACGTAAACCCTTCATATAAGCGAGGTAATGCGAAGAAGAGGAACTTCGGTCCAAAGAAGGACGCGATCATTCGAGCGAGAGTCTACGTAAGCCGTTGAGGGTGGGGCACGTTAGGGAAATTGGTTTCGAATGGTTATCTAATCTTGTCTTGGTCCCGAAGACTCAAGACGATTGGGAGGATGTGCATAGACTTTAGGGATTTGAACAGGCGTGCCCTAAAGACTATTACCCACTTCCGAGAATAGATCGATTGGTGGACTCTACCTCGGGATGTGAGATGCTTAGTATGATGGATGCCTCTCGGGCTATCATCATCGGTCGGTCAGCGGAAGAGAACGAGAAGAGGGTGAGCTTCACCACCTCTTTTGCACCTATTGCTATGTTGTGATGCCCTTTGGTCTAAAAAACGCTGGGGCAACATATCAAAGATTGGTGGACAAAATGTTTAGTGATCAGATCGGGAGAAATATGGAAGTCTATGTCGATGATATGTTGGTTAAAAGTGCGAGAGCCGTGGACCATGTGAAAGACCTGGCGGAAACATTTGATACGTTGAGGAGGTATAGGATGAAGCTTAACCCCAAGAAATGCGCTTTTGGAGTGAGATCGGGAAAGTTTAAGGATACATGGTAATGAGAAAAAGGAATTGAAGCTAATCCGGAGAAGGTGAGGGCTATACGAGAGATGGCTGAGCCCAAGGATGAAAAGGATGTACAGAGTTTAACTGGGAGGATAGTGGCCCTCAATCGATTCATTTCGAGGTCGGCGGAGAGGAGCTTGCCTTTCTTTAGAGTATTAAGGAAGGCCAAGAAATTTGCTTGGGATGAAGAATGCCAAAAAGCGTTTAAGGAATTGAAAGATTATTTGGCGAGTTATCGAAGATCGACAAAACCGATACCAGGGGAGCCGTTGTATCTTTACATTTCGGTAGGAGAAGCGGGGGTTAGTACGGTATTGATAAGGGAAGAGAACTTCGGTCTGCGAGATCTAGGTGTATTATGTGAGCAATGTGTTGAGAAACGCCGAGGTAAAGTACGCCGAGATTGAGAAAGCGTTTGGCCCTAATGATAACAGCTCGGAGATTGAGACCATATTTTTTGTCATATAAAGTAATTGTGCGCACAAACTTACCGTTGAAGGCTGTGATGAGTAAACCCAAGTCTCGGGAAGGTTGGTAAAGTGGGCTATTGAATTGAGCGAATATGATGTGGAGTTCGTAACCCGACCGCCATTAAAGCCAGGCCTTAGCGGATTTCGTGCGAGGAATTAACGAAGGATGTGCCCGAGGAGAGAACATGGGTATTATTCGTGGACGGATCCGTGGGAAGCATGGGATGCGGAGTAGGTATCGTATTGATCAGTCCTGATGGGGTAGAGAGTATCTTTGCGGTGAGATTGGATTTCAAGTTGTCCAATAATGAGGCGGAGTACGAGGCTTTTCTGCGAGGAATCAATATGGCAATAAGTATGGGAGCATCTAAGGTGCTCATACATATATATTCCCAATTGGTACACAAACAGATAAGAGGGGAGTTCGAGATTCGGGAAGAGAGGATAAAGAATTATGTGGAGAAATATAAGATCCTAGAAAGAAAGCTGAAAGAAATTGAGGTCAGCCATATACCGAGGGAAGAAAATGCAAAAGCTGATTTCCTATCTAAGATTGCAAGTTCAGCGGTAGGGGGTCACGATAGGAATATTACTCTGTTGGTAGATCGGGATACGGTTCTAAGTTTGGAGATTGGAGAGATGGAGGAGAATGAGGATTGGAGAGTGCCAATCCTAGCATATCTGAAAGAGGGAATTTTACCGAAAGATAGAAAGGAAGCGGCTCGGGTAAAAATACGAGCGACGCGTTTTTGTATCTTGGGAGAATTGTTGTACAAGAAGGGGTTTAGTGCCTCGCTTTTGAGATGTGTAAGTTACAAGGAAGGAGAGTATGTTTTGAAGGAAGTACATGAGGGATGTTGTGGAAATCAAATGGGAGCCAGGACTTTGGCAAATAAAGTACTAAGGGCCGGATATTTTTGGCCGAGCTTAAGAAGAGATGCGCGAATCGATGGTGAAAAGCTTGATGTGGAAAATGTCAGTGCATGCGCCTTTCATACATAGGCCAGCTGAGGAACTCATGACCATGAGCTCGGCTTGCCCGTTCGCTAGATGGGGAATTGATATTGTGGGGCCTTTCCCTCCGGCCTCGGGACAAAGGAAATTCTTGATAGTGGCGATAGATTACTTTAGCAAATGGGTAGAAAGCTGAACCATTGGCTAAAAAATAACCGAGATGTGGTCATGAAGTTTATTTGGCGAGAATATAGTGTGCAGTTTGGGATACCTCGAGTGATTGTTTGAGATAATGGAACGCAGTTCAACGGAGCGAGGATTCGGGAATGGTGTAAGGAAATGAAGATTAAGCAGAACTTCACCTCGGTGGCCCACCCGCAGGCGAATGGGCAGGTAGAGGTTATGAACAGAATTTTGGTCCAAGGGTTGAAGGCTCGGTTGGAGAAGTCCGGAGGGGCTTGGGTCAAAGAGTTGAGCTCGGTACTATGGGCGTATAGGACAAATCCAAAAGAAGCAACAGGCGAGACACCCTTTAGTCTGGTATACGGAATGGATGCAGTCATACCAGCTGAGATCGGGATAGAAACCCACCGTATTCAGAATTATGAGGAAAATCAGAATGAAATGAGAACTCAAGAGTCTCTGGATATGATTAATGAAAAGCGAGAAATGGCATTCTTACGGATGGAACGGGCAAGAAGTCGAGTCCGAGCTAGTTACAACAGTAAAGTGAACAAGAGAAGTTTCCAGCGGGGGGACTTAGTGTTGAGGAAGGCAGATGCTACGAAAAACCGAGGAAAGCTGGAAGCTAATTGGGAGGGACCTCTCAGAGTAACTGCAGTACTGGCTGGTGGTGCTTACGAATTGGAGGAGTTAGATGGAAAGAAGATACCCCGAGCATGGAACATTGTTAACCTGAAGAAGTACTACTCTTAAGAAAAAGGCAGTTCGGTAGTGGACCCATGATGTCTACAAAAGTTATGTTTTTATCTTGATGTAATGAAGAAAAGAATGAATGAAAGAGTTTGCGCTTTATCGACTAATCGTGTGAATATAGCAAAATCTCGATTTAACACCCTTAGCTTGAAAATAAATAAATAGCGATCTAAAGGGTGGATACCCGAGAACTAAAACTGAGTAACTCGGGCTTGATCATGGAAATGGTTGAGAGTCGGAGCCTTGGAGGGGTGGATACCCATAAGTATTTTTAGCAGGGTCCCCGAGGTGACTTGAAGCTAAAAATACCTAGAGCTCAGCTCGAGCTTGAAAGATCGAAAGTTTATCCAAGTATTTTTAGCATGGTCCCCGAGGTGACTTGAAGCTAAGAATACCTAGAGCTCACTCGAGCTTGAAAGATCGAAAATTTATCCAAGTATTTTTAGCATGGTCCCGAGGTGACTTGAAGCTAAAAATACCTAGAGCTTTCGAGCTTCGAAGATCGAAAATTTATCCAAGTATTTTTAGCATGGTCCCCGGGTGACTTGAAGCTAGAAATACCTAGAGCTCACTCGAGCTTGAAAGATCGAAAACTTATCCAAGTATTTTTAGCATGGTCCCCGAGGTGACTTGAAGCTAAAAATACCAGAGCTCACTCGAGCTTGAAAGATCGAAAATTTATCCAAGTATTTTTAGCATGGTCCCCGAGGTGACTTGAAGCTAAAAATACCTAGAGCTCAGCTCGAGCTTCGAAAAATCGAAAATTTATCCAAGTATTTTTAGCATGGTCCCCGAGGTGACTTGAAGCTAAAAATACCTAGAGCTCAGCTCGAGCTTAAAAAGATCAAAAATTTATCCAAGTATTTTTAGCATGGTCCCCGAAGTGACTTGAAGCTAAAAATACCTGTAGCTCAGCTCGAGCTTCGAAAAATTGAAAATTTATCCAAGTATTTTTAGCATGGTCCCCGAAGTGACTTGAAGCTAAAAAATACGTAGCTTCACTCGAGCTTGAAAAATTGAAAATTTATCCAAGTATTTTTTAGCATGGTCCCGAAGTGACTTGAAGCTAAAAATACTGTAGCTCACCTCGAGCTTGAAAAATTGAAAATTTATCCAAGTATTTTTAGCATGGTCCCGAGGTGACTTGAAGCTAAAAATACCGTAGCTCACTTGAGCTTGAAAGATTGAAAATTTATCCAAGTATTTTTAGTCTCGTCCCCGAAGTGACTTGAAGCTAAAAATACCTGTAGCTCAGCTCGAGCTTCGAAAAATTGAAAATTTATCCAAGTATTTTTAGCATGGTCCCCGAGGTGACTTGAAGCTAAAAGTACCTAGAGCTAAGCTCAAGCTTCGAAAGAGTGAAAATTTAATCCAAGTATTTTTAGCATGGTCCCCGAGGTGACTTGAAGCTAAAAATACCTAGAGCTCGGCTCGAGCCTTGAGAAATTGAAGATAGAAAGCGATAAAGAAAAAAAAAACTCGATTAATGGAGAAGTTCATTAAACATAAAAGATGAAGTACATAGAATTAAAGAGGCCAAATTATAGTTACAAAAGCTAAGAAGGGGGGGTATCCTTAATGCCGTAATCCGCTACGGTTAAGGGAGCCTCGTCCAGGATTTCGATATCTCCATCGCCTTCAGTAGCAAGAGCCCGAGAATCAACTCCCGAGCTGGAGGGAAGAGCTAAGGGAGGCATTGGTTGGCTTTCAGAAGGGAGAGGATATGATTGAGGAAGTCGGCAGGGGAGCTCAGATTGACCCGGTTTGCCTCAGCAGAGGGTTTATATCCTTCGGGGTCGGTGGCAAAGGTTAAGGCCTTGCGTCGGTCGAACTTCTCGGTAAAGCCCTTCTCCAGACCTTGGGCTTCGGCTTGGTCGAAGGCTAGGTGGAAATATTGGAGAGCTCCATCAGAGAGGACGTCAAGAAACTCTTCGGAGCTTAGAAAGCTTTGTTTAGCCACCTCCCGAGCCTTTTGAACCAGAGCACAGCACTCTGGTGATTGGAGAAATTTCTGAACACTGGTTCGGGCACCTTCTTCTCGAGCTTCAGCTATCTTACGAGTAGACTGAAGTTCAAATTTCGCGAGCTCGGCCTTGAGAGCTCCTATTTCTTCATCCTTCTGAGCCAGGGCGGCTTTGTGCTCATCAAGTTCAGCTTTGCCCTTATCCAAAATCTTGATCATCTTAGCATCCCTCTCTTTGAGCTTGGATACTTGGAGCTGAAGATCATTGCGCTCATTAACCAGATGGGGATCGGCAAAGCCCACGCGACCTCGGGCAATTATCTCGGAGAGACGGAGTAAGGCCTACAAGATAAGAATGGAAAACAAACATAAGTAAAGGTATGAAATAATGCAACAGGAATATGAAAAAGTAAAATGATTACCTTGGAGAAGTCAAGGCTAAAGTTATCCACCAGCTCGGAAGCGAGGAACTTTGCTGCGGGGGCGGCGTTCCCGGCCCAGGCGAGGCCCCTGGCTCGAAACTCTTTGTGTGCGAGGATTATAATTCTCCATAACAGGAGTTTGGAGGAAAAAAGTTTGATTGGGAGTAGTGACGCGTCTCGAGCTACTAATGATTTTGGACTTCAGGGAAGAATCAAAGCGAGAGGGTTGGCGTTTCTTCGGGAGCGGGTTATGGCTTGGATCGGTGAATTCTTTGATGACATCAGCGGAGTCGGGGACGAATAGTCCTCGGGGATTTAGGGTCCAGTCCGCGATGGAGGTTGACCGGCGTTGTTGAAGGAAGAGATCGGGAAGAGGTTCTTGAGAAGGAGCTCGGCTCATTGAGATGTTCTTAACCGAGCGACCTCCACCCCGTGCAAGCCTTTTTTCCATAAGGGTGGCTGCATAAAGAAGTGATAAGAGTTAGTAAAACAAAAAAAGAAAACAGAAATGGAAATAGGTACTAGCAAAAGATGAATACCGAGGTCTTCCTCGAGCTTGGCAGGGGTATGGCTTAATTTGAAATGCCATAATAGAGCAGGACAAGAGCAGAGTCGTGAAAGATCATACTCTTGCTTATTTAACCGATCTATGAGAACTTGGAGATCGGGATTTCGCCTCCTAATATTTACTTTTCTTTGAGGAGGAACTTCCCAAACCCACTGGGTAGGAAAGGGCCAGGGCTCGGGAGACGAGAGAAAGAAATAGCGGTCCTTCCAAAATTTATTGGAGGTAGGATATTTCCCGAGGAATCATGCATCGCCTCGGGAGGAGAGATAGAAGAGGCCATGTGTAGTAGAGACCTTTATTTGAAATAGAGAGTGAAAGAGCTCATTTGTTGGTTCAATTTCGAGAAATTTGGCAACCATGTGGCCGGTCATAAGTCGAAAAGAGTTGGGAGAAAACTGGTTCAAAGGAATTTGATATAGGGTGGAGAGTTCGGTCATAAGAGGATGGATAAAGGAACCAAGTCCACCATCAATCTGCAGGGAAAAAGGCTAGAAAAACCAGGGAGGTCGGTTCGGCCTATCGTAAGAGTAGGAAGAGCTAATTTAAAAGTTGAAGGAATACTTATATTTTTACAAAGATATTTTAAATTCCTAGCAAACATGGCAGTGGCATTGAAACTACTATCTACATGGGAGGTCGGGACTGATGACCTTATTTCTATATTGGAATAACTATCATCAGAAAGAGAGCTCGAGCTCGCGGGGAGATTTGAGGAAGAGTCCTCGGTATGGTGTGAAGCAGAGGGAGCGTCATTTTCAAACGTAAGTTCTAGATCATCGACCCAAGCCGCGAAACGACTTATTTCGGGATCCGTTGAGGTACCCGCAGAAGAAAGATTTACAGGGGAAGACATACTATTAAACAAAATAAGAAAAACAGAGAAAGAAGATAGAAATGGGAGAATAAAAATAGGGCTAGGAGAGTACCTAAGTAGAAGAGAAGGAGGAAGAAAATTTACACGCCGGAGTGGAGGTGCTGAATCGCCGGAGGACGTTGGAGGGCTGCCGGAAATCGCTCGAGGGAGAGAAATTTGCAAAAGTGAGAAATGAAATGGTGAGCCCCTTTATATAGGAGAAAGAGAAGCCAAGTACGGGGCGATGAATCTTAGCCGCGTCGATGAAAGGGAAAATCGGCGGGTAAGGATGCATTAGGCGTGGGGAGACGTCCCATCAATAGGGTAATGATGACAGCGGCACGGATCTCGAAGAGGCGGGAATTTCAAACGATAGGGCGGCAAGAAGATCGGTATTTAGAAATCAATGTATATGGGACAACTCGGTTTTACAAGGTCGGCCTCTGTGATTAGGGGAACACTATAACCAAGCTTTTCCTACGCACAGCTCGGCTATAGTGGGGGGACTGGTTGATCCGGCATGGAATAGGCCGAGCTAGAGAATGGGCTCTAGCGATCAGAGTCCAACTCCAGGCCCATTGAGGTTCACTTTTTAAGGCCCAATTTCTAGAAGATTGAGGGTGCTCGGGATGGATATTTAAGCTCGGTATTTGTAAGCTTAACCTAAAATGATCAGATCTAGATAAGATTTTGTAACAAACATCTGACAGATTCTCCTTAACCGTTTCCGGAAAAGGCGGAAACCCTAACGGTAAACCTTATAAATAGGCATTCATCAGGTATGAGTAAGGTTAATGCAATTTTATTCAGCCACACTATACTTGAGTTATTTTGTATCTCATTTGAATTGATATCTGACTTGAGCGTCGGAGAGGGTACGCCGGAAAAACCCTCCGGCCCCCCTTTTCTTGCAGGTGCTCGGTGTTACTAGTGGAGTTCGGTCGGAGATACATCGGAGTTCAGGTAGCTTGGCAATTGTACATTTTCGGTATAACTTGATCTTTGATGTTTTTATAATTGTTATATTCATTCGATGCCGACCAAGTATAAATAATATTGAGGTGAACATGATATCTCAAAAATAATATAAAATGGTTAGTGCAAGTAAAACATATCTCACTCATACAAAGGGAGTGTTTGCAAACACTAAAAATAAGTGCTTTTCAGTTTTTTGCTTAAAAAAAGCAGTTTTTAGTGTTTGCATATACCAATTTCGCTTCTAAGTGCTTCATTTAATTAGAATCTAAAAGCGAGGAGAGGGATGCTTTAGATTCTCGCTTACTGCTTCTAGTTTGAATTTTACAAATAAATAAGTACTTTTACTACTTTTTCACCAAACACTCTCAACTTCTCATTCTCAACTTTTAATTCTATTTTCAAACACTACCAACTTCGATTCTCAACTTACCGCCTACGCTATAATAAATCACTTTTTCTAAAAGCGAAGTTTTTGCAAACACTCCCAAAGAGGATGAAATATAATGCGTTCATGGAACTAATTGTCTCAACGGGCACATGTGAGTTGGTAAATGGTAAGGTGACAAGAGTGTAGTGTTCTGACGTCGCGGGTTCGAATCTGTGGTCATAAATCTTTGCTGAAATATTGCAGGGGCTGTTTCTGGGTCCGTATCCCATTGGTCATCTCTTTTGCAGGGCTGCTACTCGTGCATATATCGATTTACATCCTGCCTGGCTAAGGGGCCTCTGGTTCAAGTGAGGGGATTTCACCTTCGGGAAAAACCTTTTAAAAAAAAAAAATAAGAGTGATTTTACATCCTTCATGGCTTAGGAACGAGGATTTTGTGGCTATAGATGTTACCCAATTAGATACCACTCAACTCCCATGTGATTTTAACATGTGTACTCTTTTGATTTTTTTTAAAAAAATATATACATGTCATAAGATACATGTTAAAATCACAACGTATTTGGGTGGTGTCTTCTTAGGTAGCATCTCATCACCCAAATTCTGAGGGCTACGTTCAAAGTCGGGAACCTCATACATAAAAAAAATATAGAGTGATTACTTGATTATATTTCTTCATTAATTGTATTTTGTTACTAACACGACTAGGTTTTGAACTTTTTCTTTTTTAGCACAAATCCTCGGAGATGATGGAGCTATGTGATTATCGAACTCAGATACATGTCTGAATTTTGTAAATGTCTTAATCACCGGGCTACCCAGCAATTCCCATGTTTCGGAAATTGGACGTACCAAATGTATAACACACAAATAAAGTTACACACTAAATTCATTGCATAAGGGCAAAAGCTAGACAGGGGAAAATAACTGCAGCGTTAACTCTCAAGAATCACCGGCTAGTAGTAATTGTTAATTACAGTAAAAATGATGAAACGCAAAAAGTAATGTCGCTGTGAGTAATGAGTATCTTGTGGCATTTCCCCTGCTTCTTTTGTCTGAGTTTTAAGTTACAGGCCTTCACCTTTGTGGAAAGCAAATACAGAGTTTCTGACTGAGTTATTATTGTTTAGAAATTGATTTTTAATTTTGATTTTTAATAATATTATAATAAAACTTTTTTAAGTGGTTCTATTTAATGAGTACGAGTATTGTTCGGTTTAATTTAACTTAGTTTTCAGGTAGTTCAGTATAGAATACTTGATTTGTCATTTCCAATTTTAGGTGAAAGAAAAATTAAAGCCAAAGAGTGAACCACTAAAAAATTATGCAAATTGTTGAAATAGAAAATGGTGGGAGGTAAAATCTCATATTGAAAATTAGTAATGTTTAGCACCATTTTTTTTAATGATTAGCACCACTTTTTTAAGTTTAGATAATCCAAGTTTTATACTTGGTGGTAACGGAAAGCAATCGTCTTTCAATGGGGGAATCTGGTTTATTCCATATTACACAGGGGTACATCAGGTGTAAAATAACTATAGATTTGTTATGGATGTATAAAAATTCATACACAATAACATAATACGAAGTGTATTATATGCAGATCTACAATAGATACTACACATGGTATATTTCTCCAGGAGTAGCATATAAAAGATCGGGGAAACCTACATCTTAATAAATTTGATCAAAAACCTACACACGGTTGATCGGCCTAAGTTCGCTCTGTATAAACTTTATATTTGATATGTTTATCTATGTAAATAAGTTAAGAATTTATGATAATTCCTGTTATCAAAATGTTAGTTGTTTTTTTTTTTTTTTTTTTTGCTTAGTTTTACCACACATGATTCAATCCGTTGTGTATTTGTATTCTTTTCTATTGATCGAAAACCCGCAGTCACGACCATTTAGGTGCGTAATGGATAAACCATCCTCAAACTTACGCAAAAATCTACAAACTGCTCTAGCCATATAAACTACACTAGACAAAATATTATCAGTCACAATTTTCTAACCATTGAAAATACCCCAACTTCATCAGTGGGTTCAATTGATTCTCATCCCTGTACTTCATTCTTCACTTTCACTCAGAAAATTATTAATCTTGAGATTCATCGTACTCCTACTTAATGTATTTTGTTAAACAACTAATAGGATTCCATAAGTGGTACTGGACGACAACAATAACTTAAAGAGACTTTAGTTAGACCGTTTAATGGGTCTTTTCCGTTAGACGAATCCAACCCGAAGCGGTTTTGTATTTTCATTTTTATAAATTCTAGCACATGTGACATTTTTGTAATATTTTGGAGCGATGTCATAGGATCTCCGGACCGATGATATTTTTGTAATATTCGGGGCATTTAAAAGTATTGGTATTTCTCCTGAAAAATATTAGTAGTACATCTGAAAAATATTAGTAATCCCCTTGAACAATATTTTTATTAGCCCTCCTGAATTAATCTTTTGTCTCAAAGGTATAGTAATTCATCTAAAATGTATTAATTGTCCCCTTGAAAAGTATTCGGCAGTGACGTAATATTAGGCAACTGTCAAAAGTATTAGTTTTTCCTTGAAAAATATTAGTAATCCCCTGAAAAAAAGTATAAGTAACCCCTTGAACAGTTTTTTTAGTAATCCTCACGAAAAATATTGGTTTTTTCTCGCAAAAGTATTAGTATTCCACCTAAAACGTATTAATAATCTTATGTAAAAGTATTAGGTTTTTTTCGATTAAATGTATTTTAGTATTTATCCTGAAAAAGGATTAGTAGTCCTCCCAAAAAATATTAGCAGCGATTATTGGATGTTGTTGTTGTGGTGTGAGTGGTTGTGCGGGTCAATAAGTGGATTGACCGCAGGCCGAGTTTTCGGATCCGTCTACGAATTAGATAGTTAAACGGTCTGACAGGAGACTAACCGATACTAATGCTTTTGACAATCATTTCCTTGCTATTATTCAGTTAAAACATTCTCAATTGTCTAAAAATTACACATAATTTTCCGAACGATGATTATATATAAAATGAATTCTTGAATTTAGGTACTTGCCTTTGTCATACTTCAAGATTTGTTAAATTTGTTACACATTGATGGATGAATTTTGTCTTAGGACTAAAACTTTGTTATATCTGCATGGCTCTAAAATAAAACTAGTGGTAATAGGCCAAGTAAGTGTTTGTGAAAATTAAAAATAGCCATGTTTTTTAAAAAAACATATTAATTTTTAGTTATTTTGACAAAACACTGACGGCCACACCCTTCGTATATTCTCTAGTAACGCACATGGTCATTTTTTACGCGGTACATAACTCGGTGTACCAGTGCCTATAAATGATAAAAGGGTAAAGTAGATATTTAAACTCAAAAATAGCTTAAACCATGTTTTCGGAAAACATGACTAAAAAACATTCTTGCTATGGAGATAAGACCAAAAATTCGAGGGACTCATCAAACTAACTCATAGAAGATTAAGGCCTTGTTTGTTTATGTTTCCAAGGCCCCATTTCCAATTTCCAACTATTCATAGAAATGGAATCATGTTTGTTTCTAAAATTTCCAATGGAAATCATCATTTCCACTTTCTACTTTTCACATAAAATATCATCTCAAACCTACAATTTCAATTCTCAACCCTATACAACCCTACATCACTTATCAATCACTATTCTTATTTTTAATCCAATTATATATGTGGACCCTCCATTACCAACTTTATCTACTTAAAATACTACTATATATATCTAATGGGGACCACTAGCCTACAATCTTACAAATATAATATTATATATTCAATTAAAATATTCAACCACTATCAACTTTTCAAATTATTATATTCATAAAATATTATTTCAAAACTATTTAACCAAACATAATCTCATTTCCAAACCTACATAAAACTCATTCTCATTCACTTATCCAAACATAATTCCAATTTTCACACGAAAACCAATAAATTCTGAAAATTCATTTTCCAACACTAGAAACTAGAAATAGTCCATGAAAACATAACCATACAAGGCCTAACTTGCTAATGAGCCATATTTCTTAAAACATATACAAAATTGAGAAGGTTTTATTTTATGTTGGGGACAAAAACGGTATTTCGTAATTTAATTAAATATAATTCAATTTATATTTTTGTTTATTTAATATTAATTGTCCAATGGGCTCTTGATTTTTACACTGGCCAAAGGAATCTGGGTTTGGCCCAAGCGGTCGTTTTCTCCTACATGGACTGGCCACATAGGCCGATTTACACGGCCCACGGGGCCAATGTCCCATATATAAAATGTCTCTCCTATTCAATGTAAGTAATTAACTCATGATTAATTATTCTCCTATGCATTCAGTATTCGTTTACTATCTTAATTCTCTCTCGTTCACCGTGCTGATTTGAGCGTCGAAAGGGCCTCCCCAGGACAATCCCAGGGCCCTCTAATGTTTGAGTGTGCAAGTAAGTTTCCAATCGAATAAGTTAGTTGTTCCAGGAGCAGAAGACGAGAAGATGTAACTCTTTAGAAGAGGACAAACTCGAAGACTTCCCTCGAGGAGATAATTTTGGTCAACTCAGTTGACTTGGGTAATCTGCTAGAAAAAAACATCATCTTATATGGCATTTCATGAGCAAATAATAATATATTTGGGCCACTTTTCTGAACTATCCTTCAGGTTGAACCATAGGTGGTTTGGGCCTTTTTCGTCATTTGTACTTTCAATATTTCAAAACGGACCCTTAATACCATCTAATAAAACGTGGGCTATTATTCTAATCTAAAGGTGAAGAAGAATCTATGTTTTTCAAAAAGAAAAAGGAAAAAAGATCCAGCACCATTGTGCTGAACAGTATTAAGAAACTGACAAAATAATTAAATTAAAAAAATAAAAGCACATGTTGGTCTTTGGGCTAATGGCGCCTAAAAAATCAAGCAATAAAAATATCGGTTAATCGAATAGTAATCCAAATGATTAAAACACTTTTGCCCGGATTGGAGGTTTGGGACTTTGGGGTGTGAGTCCCACTACCCATTCCCTTTAAGGATATGTACTCAATAGAACCCATGCTCTTGAAAAAATTTACACGCCATCCTCTCAACTTAAAAACATATAAAATAAGCAAGCTTGCAAAGTTGGGCTATAATCCAGACTTTAAAGCCCACTTGCTGCACCTGGTTTGAAGGCTGCATATTTTTCTTTGGAATTGGTGGAAGCCCATAAGGAGATTTTTGGACTTTGAAAATTTAATTTAAGTTTTAAATTCATTAAGTATATATTTAAAAGAGTTTATTTTATTATTTATTTTTAAAAATATATTTAAAAATTAAGACGAAATATAAAATAAAAGGTTACATTGTCATTTATTTATGTATTTATAGGAGATTAGCAGTAATAGTCCTCCAAAAATTACGATATGTAAAATATTTCATAATTTAAAAACAAAACTCTCAATTACAGTGCTTTGGTAACCATAAATTGGAAAATTTACCAAAAAGATTCAAGCGCCCACATTTTTGGCAAACCACTCACGTGGAAATTATTTTCACTTATTTGGACATTCTCGAAGTGGATTTTTCTTTAATAAGTTTTTGTATCAATCAACATGCCAATTTACTTTGGAGGATATCTGGTAAAACAAATTAGTTTTCACATCAACAAGTTTGGCCCGACATGTAGACATGTGGGTTTTTTCGAAAAAGAAATTCAATTTTTGGTAATCAAATTATTGAAATCAATAATTTTTAGATATCACAAAACTTTTTGCAAATCGTGATTTCTGCAGGACCACTATTGATATAACCCTATATCTACAACACTAAAATTGCAATTTAGCCTAAAATAAAATGCATAAGTGGATGTAAAAGCATGAGGACTCCTTTTTTTTTTTTTAAAGTACATGAGGACTGTTTTTACTTTGAAGTAAAAGTGATGAAATATGAGTGATAACAAAGATATTTTTGTTTATTATATTCCAGTTCGATGTTCAATTATTACAATTTAGTCACAACAAGATATTCTAAAGCATCCAACCTATTTTTCTGGTTAACAAAATTGTGGCGATTTGGCCTATGTTTCAGATTTTTCTGCTCCCAATAGAAGTTAAAAGTTCCAATGTTATAACAATGACAAATTTTGAAAATGAAGTCTCTGGTTTTATTGACAAATGCAACGAATTACATGTTTTGATGCCCTATCGATTTCTTTTTGAGCTTTTCTTGAGTGTGAAAGTTTGACTTTAAGTTAGAAAATATCTCTATTTAGTGGCTAACTAAAAACTAATATTTTAAACTAATATTAAAACAATGAGCACCAGATTAAAACATAAATTTTTAAGATTACTTGTCATAAAATATAAACTTTTAAGATTATTTTAAATGTGATTATAACAACGCTGTCAATGAAAAATCTCTGATTTTTGCACCAAGGACAATATTTCTAGGTTGGACGTGGCATAATTTCATTGGCACAGAGTCCGACCCGTTTAAGTTGGATTTGAACATTTTGGCGGGTACCATTCCATGAAAGAAAAATCGAAATAAAGTAAAATAAAAAATCAAAGAAGAGACTCAACTATTTTTTTCAAACGATAGAATAATATTTCATAAATGAAAACTCACAGAAACAATTACAAATTGAAGCTTACTGGCTACAAAGCCCTCAAGCAAAAATCTCAAACTAGAGGGGAGAGATAATCTATGGGCACAACCCAAAAAGAAAATCCCAAAACAAAATAGGCTACAAAACAAAGGGGGAAAAATATACACCAAATAGAAAAATTACAGAAATATAAAGATGAATTGTTCCAAAAACGCAACTAAAACTCCGTGAAAGGCTAGTAGCTCCAAATTTTGTCACAAACTCTTCGTCTTTTTCATATTAAACCCAGATCCAGCTTCTTCGCGTAATTTTCTTCTATTGATAAACTATGAAAAACCTCCACGCGTAGCCAATCAAACACCCAAATGACCAGATCTGAAGTCAGATCGGTTAGATCTGGTGCCAAAACAATCAGATCTGAAGAAGAGAGCAAAAACAAAAATTCCCACAAAGGGAAACTAGAACACTCCCATAAAAGGAGACTGAAATCCCACTAAGCGAAACTATTATTCCCACGTAGGGGAACTAGAAAAATAAAACAAAAATCTGATTTATATGATTTGGGTTCCCCTATCCTCTCCATTGGAGAGAATGAGGGAAGAAAAGAGAGTTAGAGAGGAAGTTACAGAAGAGAGAAGAGAGGAGAGAGGAGGAAAAATTAGAGAGAGAAAATTTTACTCATGTAATCATGTTCCCATGGAGTTAAGAAGAGACTCAACTATCAATCACAGTATTCTCGATTAAAGTCACACTTGTTTTCTAGATCCGTTATTTTCATCTATCTAGATCATCTATTTAGATTCTATATTTATTTGATTTTGATTACTATTTTCAGGATGGTTAAAAATATAATTTATTTGGTACAAAATACTGAGATGATGAGACCAGTAGGATTTGATCGATCAATAGCAATGATAAAGAATAAGCTATGCTGAATCGCCATTTCTACAATCAATTATTAAACATATAATTGTATATAAATCTATATAGACGAAATTGTTTATGTGGTGTGAACAAAATTCAAAAGACAGTCTTGATCATCTCAACATTAATTTTTGTATCATCGAAGCAGAATCACTGGAGAAGTATATAATTCCCGAATGGATTTGACCGATTGACCTGTTCAATTGTCAAACGGTTTTTGGAGGATTAATTGAATCGGACCAAATACTGATTCGAGATTGAAGTTATGTCTGATTTTAAAAAAGAAGTTGTCTTCTTATGGCAAGATGCAATGACCCAAATGTTTTCGTAGACCAAGTTTTTTAAGGTTACATTCAGATGGAAGAATTTAGAACTGAAAAGATGATTCAAAGGAAGGATTTCAAATTAGCCCATATAAGATGAATTTATTAAGCCCATCAATTGATTACCTTGCTATCAGTCAGTAGTTCTTTCTAAACCTCATGAAGAAAAATATTATTCTCATTTTTATATCCACCAAAAGACCCGACATAAAAAATTCAGTTCGAGACTGATTGAGGAAACGTGGATCCTTACCCACCCCAAAGGAACCAGTTGATCGTGACAAGAAAGACCGTTAGATCTAGCTGACAATAGTATACTAGATACTCTAATATTATGCCACTTGTCACTATTAGCTTCTCACATATGCCAAGATAATCTATAAACAAAGTGGTACATTCTTTACAATGGTAACTATTAGTTGACTTTTTACTTCTTATATTTACTAGATCAAAATTATTATTTGACTTAAGCACGGTCTTAGCTGGTAGATGACCCGTCTAGATTAACGTGCTCTAACTTGTAATTTTTTTTTTCTCAATTGCCTATCCGACTCCAACCGAAGGTAAATTTTGATCTAAATCAAAACATTAGAAAGATAACTAAAGTGGCAACCCTGTAACAAAAAAAGGATAATTATAGTGGCGAAAAAATTTGAAAATTCATAGCGCAAAAAAAAAAAATCTAAATTCTAGACTATGCAGGTGGAATATCTCAAATTTGTGGATAATATAAGCTGACCACGCACAGCCAGTGGATAAAATTATCTATCCAGATCTTCCACCTCTGTTAATAATTTCATCATTCTCTCTGTTCTCTCAGTATCTGCCATCTGCAAATTCATTCCAAACAGTTATACACCAACCCATCTTCTCCAAAACAAATTTCACTTTGCATCGTTAATTCTTCACTTCCGTCATGGCTACAATCACAAATTTCCTAGTCAAACAATCCCCATACCTCACCCCCATCACAAAAATCACGCCCCTCTACCCTCAATTTGTTAGAGTAGAATGCCCGGCGTCCAATTAGATTGGATTTTATTCTACTAGAAACAATTTTATTGGAAATTATAATAATATAAAGGCATTTCTTTATCTTATGTTCTTTTGCATTTATCGCATATTTGCACATATATGATAAAGTCCTTAGATCAATTTAAGCTATGAGCGCATGGTCGCAAGATTTGATGGCGATCATGGAACACGTCTCTGCCGCTTTGATCTTAAATTTGTTCCAAGTCGATGGGTTTTCAAGATAGGGACATTAAATAACCCCGTAAGACTTGTACATATGGTGCATGCTCATGAGACGAGGATGTTGCATTCCATTAACATCGTGTTGCGACAAATGCACATATGTGGGTGCTTGTTAGCGAACAAGCTCACTGAACATGACCCAATGAAAATTCTTAGATAGAAACTCACGATTGTCGAATAAGAATTTTTATATTGTAATAGACATGATTAATCCTCGTACTTGAGGCACGACTATACCTTGTGTATATCCTACAATACTTTGATTTATTTTTTGATTCTTGACAATCACAAAAGAGATATTTTGGGTATTGCGGTGATATGCATGGAGGTTTGTGTGTGGCCAAACATGTAAATTCGACACTTATCATTTAATAAGGAATTTCTGTGTTTTCATAGTTCGTGGTTCAAAGACTCGCAAGGCACGATGAATTTGATTTATAAAAGAATCACAAGAACTTGAAATGGGATCACGAGTTATTAAATTAATTGGGTTCGACTTATAAATCTATGCCCAAGATTTAATCGGGAAATTAGTTGTCGAAAGGATCGCATACATGTATGCAATTGCAATTGAAATAGGTTTACTCGCATTATTTCACCTAATACTAGGTGAATCATGCTACTTGCACAGTGTTACCATGATTTGTAGGTTCTTGAAATTAAAGAGTTAACTTCAAGTATATTTATTAGTTGGATTAATAAATAGAATAAGTTATTATTATTCAAAAGTTACAAAAGTTGTAAGCCTACTACTAGTGTTAGTCGTGAACCTAAAAGGGTCACACATAATTTTGGATGTTGACATTTTGAGATTGAAAAATTCAATGGTTGGATGCAATTAATTAATGAAGATTAATTAATTGGGTTTTTAATTTAATTCAATAGTGGAATTAAATATTTAATTATATAATTTGATTATTTAATTAAATCTAATTTGATTAGAGAATCAAATAATTGGAATAGAATGAATTAATCAATATTTGAATTGATTAATTGGGATTTAATTAATTAATTAGTAGAATTAATTAATTGGACTTTAAAGTCTAAATCCCATACCTTAATCTAGTAGGCCTATTTGTAGTTCTCATTAGATAATTGAAGAGAAATAAAATAAATAAGATTTATTTATATATATATATATATATATAATAGGATATATATATATGATTAAAAAAAAATTACATTACTCATACATGCATGTGACCATGTGGGTTTGTTGTATTCTTTTTCTTTACTTTTACTTGTGCCACCCCACCAAATATGTTTTTAATTCAAAAGGATGACTTAACTTTTTATTTTTAAATAAAAAGGTTGAGTAACGACAATGATTATGTTTTTTTTTTTTGGTTGTGATAAAACACAAGTCTTCATCTTTGGTGTGGTTCAACAAGCAGACGGTTTTTCACAATGAGATTGAGAGTTTGATTTCTTAATATTGATTTGTACTCTTGGTGTAAACTCTCTCATTATCTCTTCAATATACACCACTTTTCTCTTCAAGATTTTAGTAGAGAATAATTAACCAATAATTATTCATCTACAAAATTTTAACAATAGTTGATTGTTGGAATTAAATTCTATTCCGTTTTTCAATTTCGAAAACGTGGTAAACTCTACTAGCGAAGAATTTATCCCGGTGTCACAACCAAGAGGTGGACTCGATTAGAGGAGCGCTTGAATCCCTATTGGCGAGTTTGCGAGGATTTACCATGCTGTGAGGAATTTGGATTCCTTCTACATCATCTTCAAAAGGAAGCATTTTAGGTAAGATCTTAAATCTTATTTTACCACTTGTATAAACGCGCGATCGTTAAATCGCTACGATAATCGGGGGCTTTATTTTTATGTATAATTGTATGCATGATTTAAATTTTAATTTTCATTGCGTTTAGCCTCTGCGATATAGCGAACCCAACAAAGTGGTATCGAGCCACGGTTTCAAGCGATTATACAAGTTTGTGTGTTTTGAAGCATATTCTAAATTGTTAAAATATGTTTAACTATTAATTTTATGTGCGATGTAATTGTTTCATTCGATTTGTATTTGGGATAAATTAGATTCAATTATTTCTTTAAAAAAAAAAAAGAATATTGAATCGCCGAATCGCGAGACGTCGAGACATGTATTTGTTTTGATTTCATAAACTGTTTTTGGTTAGATAGACTAAACTATTGTTTCTTCATGATTAAACAAATAAGATGCTGGTTTAAGTTTTTCTTTTGTTAATCAAATCAAACATAAGTTTAATTGTATATTGAATTCAAAATGTTGGATAGATGTGTATTGGATGGTTTATTGAATAATCTGCCATTCGAAAAAGTCGGACAGATTGATTATTCAAATTTTGGATTTAATTGTTAATTCCATGATTAAAAAAATTGTTTTTATGAATAATCAAAATAAGATTTATCCCAAATTAAATCGGCACATAAAATTTGGTAAATTTAAATGCTTTAAATTCATGTGATGGATGTTTTGGTATGATTTATTTAGGGATGATCATGAGCCTATGACCAATGTGATTGGATGTATTTTATTTCTTTGGGTTTTTGGGGCCTGCGAGCCTCTTATTCAATTATTTGTAAATTATTTAAATTTTCGCATTGAGAGTAAACTAGGTGGTGAGGTTTTCCATTTATTGTAATTGGAGGACGTTCGATGCGAAAGGCCCACGCTTGTGTGGGTATATTTTTACAAATGTAATAGAATAGAAGAATCGAGGCGTGAATGTATGGGTATATTAATGGAATGTAATAGAAATAGTTCTATTTATTTTGACCCTTAGATTGACCACAGACCCATTTTTGGCTCAAATGGGTCGCACAGGTTCGCCATGATCATCCTAATTGCTTTTTGCATAGATGTATGCTAGGCTAGGTTTATTTAATGCTTTTTGCTTGCGCTCATATGATGAATGCGTTAAATAAAAACCAATCTAATAATTAAGTTGATGAGATTTTTGAAAAGTTTAAAACCCCAAGTTTTTGAAACTTAAAAAGGAATTTAATTTTAGTTAATTCCATATCAAGCAAAATGGACAAGATAGGTAGGACTCATCGTTCCATGCCTTCCATCAAAGGTAGACAACATGACGATGCTACTACACTGATTCGGCCACGAGTCGTGGAGTGATTTTGTGTTAGAAAGCTGTGATATCTACCAAGCATAGAGATACTCGTGGGATGGACTCGTCATCATGTTGGCCACGAGTCGTGGAACATCTTGATGTTTCATCTACACGAAGGTTTGATGGGTTATGTTTGACGCTTAGTACCATATAGGCTCATAAAATGGGGTATATGAGAAAACGTGAGGCAAAATAATCTTGAGGGTTGTATAAATGATACAATTGTTAAAGAGTTGACTACCAATAGAAATATCTCATGGGCTCATAAAATTGGGGTATGAAATATTTTTGTTGGGCTTCAAGCTCATTAAGAAAATTAGATTTTCCGAATTTTATTTGGGGTTAATAAAATTTGAATAAAATAGTGGGAGACATTTAATATTAAAGACCTTATATTGAATGAATATATTTTCCATAAGTTTTCGATTTTTACGCTTCATTTATTTTTGTAGATAACTCTACTAAAAATGGCTAAGAATCCACTAGGATCCATACTTGAGCAAAACAAATTAATCGCCCAAATTTTGTCGATTGGTGAGAAACCTAAAAAATTGTCCTTGACCGAGAAGAGGGCTTATGTACTTGACCAATCACCTCCTCCACCTCCCGAGGATATTACATCGAAGCATATGGAGAATACCGCCCGTCATGTTGATGACAATCTCCGTGCTCGGTGTTATATGTTGGCATCAATGTCAAATGAGTTGCAAAGCGAGAATGAAGGTCTAGATAATGCTAGTGAGATTCTTTTCCATCTACAAGAGTTGTACGGTGAGAGAACGCGACAAATAAGATATCGATATCAAAAGAGCTTTTCGGATGTCGTATGGTCGAGGGCTCTTGATCCCAAGACCATGGGCTAAAGATGATAGCACTCATTGAAAGGCTTACGTCCCTTGGAGTTATTATGGACAATGAACTCTATGTGGACCTTATGTTGCAATCATTTGCCTCCTCATTTGACACATTTGTTGTCAACTTTAACATGCACTCCATGGAGACTAGTCTTCCCGAATTGGTGAACATGTTAAAGACGGTGAATCTACTATCAAAAGGATAAGCCGATCATGCTTGTTGGATCCACGGATCAAAGGCGCAAAGTCTAAGAAAAGGAAGTGGAAAGGAAAGGGTTCCTCTAAGCCCAACAAGAAGCGCAAAGGACAATGGTAAGAAAAAGGTTAATTCTCAAGCCAATGACAAATGCCATTCTTTGCGGCAAAATGGGGCATTGGAAGAGGAATTGCAAGGAGTACCTTGCGATGCAGAAGCGTCCGAAACGTATATATTTTGTTGAAGTTAACTTATCGATTAATGATGCTTCTCGGGTATTGATACGGTTGTGGCTCACATATTTGCAATGATTTGCGAGATAATGGTAAGCGGGAAAGCTCGATAGAAAGGAGATGGTCCTTCGGATGGGAAATGGAGCAAGAGTTGCTGCATTAGCTATAAGGGACTGTTTATCTATCTTTGGAGAATGGTTTTAATTTGTGTTTGAACAATTGTCTTTATGTTAGGATATTATTAGAAATATTATCTCTGTTCGATTTTGAAGAGTGTTTTAAATTTGTAATTGAGAATGGAACTTGTTCCATTTTCAAAGATTATGCACTTATATATTAGGTTATTTGACAAATTGTTTATACACGATTACTCCCCATAATCCCATTCTCACAATTCAACAAAATAAAAGAAAATTAGATAATCATAGTTCTTGTCACTCTTTGGCATGCTAGATTAGGTCATATTTCCGAAAAAGAATACACAAGTTGGGACAAAAACTCAACCTTATGGGAGAGAAAAAGTTGCCAACATGTGAATCATGTCTTAAAGGAAAAATGACCAAATCACCATTTGTTGGACAAGTGGAACGAGCAAAGATCTGTTGGATTTGATCCATACGGATATTTGTGGTCCACTAAGTGTTAGTGCACGAGGAACTATCACTATTTCATAACTTTTACCGATGACTATTCTAGGTATGGTTATGTATACCTTATGAGGTTCAAATCAAGCTTTGAAAAGTTCAAAGAATTTAGATGTGAGGTGGAGAAACAAACTGGTCGTAGTATTAAGACTCTTCGATCGGATCGAGGAGGCGAATACTTGACCACTGAGTTTCTTGATTATCTAAAAGAGAATGGTATTCTCTCACAGTGGACTCCTCCCGCTACTCCACAACTCAATGGAGTTTGGAGCGTAGAAATCGAACTTTGTTAGACATGGTTCGATCGATGATGAGTTTCACTACTTTACCTCTTTCATTAAGGGTTATGCTTAGAAACTGACATCATACTTATTGAATAGGGTGCCATCTAAGGTTGTTCCTAACACACCATATGAAATGTGGTGTGGTAAGACACCCTCCTACAAATACCTCAAAGTATGGGGGTGTGCCGCCTATGTGAAACAACAAGTGGGAGATAAGTTGGATATGCGATCCATCTTATGTAAATTTGTGGGGTATCGAGAGAGTCTATAGGATACTATTTCTATGATCCTTCGGAACAAAAGGTTTTGTTTCAAGGAATGCTACTTTCCTTGAAGAAGAATTTCTTTCTCAGAGGAGTGGCGAAGTAGTAGAACTTGAAGAAATTCAAGAACAACAGAATTTCCCAAATGTTGCCGAGATAATGCACCAGCTGAAGCTGGACCATCTAAAGCACAACCTCTCGAAAATCCATAAGGGTTTCAAAGGCGCCCGAGAGGCTAAACCTTTTATTAGAGAACAAAGAAGAGGGGCTCCTATTGGATAATGATCAAGAAGCTATGAAGAAGCGATGTCGGATATCGACTCAAATAAATGGCAAGCAATGCAATCGAAATTGACTCCATGTACTCCAACAAGGTATGGACCTTGGTGGACCCACCACATGGAATTGTTCCCATTGGTTGCAAATGGGTCTATAAACGAAAGCTTGGGGTAGATGGAGAGGTGGCGACTTTTAAAGCACGTTTGGTTGCAAAAGGTTATACTCAAAAGCAAGGAGTTGATTATGATGAGACCTTTTCACGATAGCGATGCTTAAATCCATTCGGATCTTGCTAGCCATATCAAAGCATATTATGACTATGAGATATGGCAAATGGATGTGAAGATGCTTTTCTTAATGGAAACATTAAAGAAGAGATCTATATGAAGCAACCAGAGGGATTCATATCCAATGGAAGCGAGCAAAAAGTTTGTAAACTCCAGAGATCCATTTATGGACTCAAACAGGCTTCTAGGAGTTGGAACATTCGATTTGATGAAACGATCAAAACGTTTGATTTTCATAAGAATCCGGATGAACCATGTGTGTATAAGAAGGTTAGTGGGAGTGCAGTTGCATTTGTTGTGCTCTATGTTGATGACATTCTACTCATTGGAAATGATGTAGGTATGTTACAATCAACTAGGACTTGGTTGTCTAAATGATTCTCCATGAAGGACTTGGGAGAAGCATCTTTTATCCAGGGATAAAGATCTATAGAGATAGATCACGAAAGATGATCGGATTATCCGATCAATGTACATAGACAAAGTACTAAAAAGGTTTAGTATGGAGGAATCCAAACGAGGATACCTACCATGAGTCATGGTGTTTCACTTTCTAAAGCTATGTCTCCTAAGACACTTTGAAGAAAGAGAAAGAATGTCTCGCATACCTTATGCATCCGCTATTGGAAGCATAATGTACGCAATGTTATGTACTAGGCCGATGTCGCACATGCTTTGAGTGTCTGTGGATATCAGTCAATCCGGTGATGAACACTGGAAGGCCGTTAAGATAATCCTTAAGTACTTGAGAAGAACTAAGGATATGTTTTTGATATATGGCGGTGAGAGCTAAAACTAGAAGGATTCGCGATTCTAGTTTCGATCGATAAAGACGACTCTAAGTCCATGTCGGATATATATTCATCTTGAATGGAGGAAGCGATTAGTTGGAAAAGTTCCAAACAAAAAACAACTGCAGACTCCACCCCGAATGAATATATTGCCGCATCGGATGCGAAAAGAAATTTGTTTGATACGAAACTACATCCAAGGTTGGGTGTAGTTCCATCCATTGTTGATCCAATAATGATTTATTGTGACAACAACGGTCTTTATAAGCGCAAGCAAAAGAGCCAAGATCTCATCAAAAATCCAAGCATATAATGAGGCGATACCCACGATCGGAGAGATCATTGGTAGAAGCGATGTTGTTAATGGATCGAGTTGCTTCGACCGAAAATGTAGCAGAGACCCGCTAACTAAGCCCTTATCACAAAAGGTATTTGACGGACATCTCGAAAAGATGGGCCTAAGATACATGGGCAATTGGAACTAGGGCAAGTGGGAGATTGTTAGAGTAGAATGCCCGGCGTTCCAATTAGATTGGATTTTATTCTACTTGTAAAACAATTTTATTGGAAATTATAATAATATAAAGGCATTTCTTTATCTTATGTTCTTTTGCATTTATCGCATATTTGCACATATGATAAAGTCCTTAGATCAATTTAAGCTATGAGGCATGGTCGCGCATTTGATGGCGATCATGGAACATGTCTCTAAGGCTTTGATCTTAAATTTGTTCCAAGTCGATGGGTTTTTCAAGATAGGACATTAAATAACCCCGTAAGACTTGTACATATGGTGCATGCTCATGAGACGAGGATGTTGCATTCCATTAACATCAGTGTTGCGACACAAATGCACATATGTGGGTGCTTGTTAGCGAACAAGCTCACTGAACATGACCCAATGAAAATTCTTAGATAGAAACTCTGATTGTCGAATAAGAATTTTTATATTGCAATAGTACATGATTAATCCTCGTACTTGAGGCACGACTATACCTTGTGTATATCCTACAATACTTTGATTTATTTTTGATTGCTTGACAATCACAAAGAGATATTTTGGGTATTGCGGTGATATGCATGGAGGTTTGTGTGTGCGCCAACATAGAATTCGACACTTATCATTTAATAAGGAATTTCTGTGTTTTCATAGTTCGTGGTTCAAAGACCTTGGCAAGGCACGATGAATTTGATTTATAAAAGAATCACAAGAACTTGAAATGGGATCACAGTTATTAAATTAATTGGGTTCGACTTATAAATCTATGCCCAAGATTTAATCGGGAAATTAGTTGTCGAAAGGATCGTACATGTATGCAATTGCAATTGAAATAGGTTTACTCGCTATTTCACCTAATACTAGGTAATCATGCTACTTGCTAGGTGTTACCATGATTTGTAGGTTCTTGAAATTAAAGAGTTAACTTCAAGTATATTTATTAATTGGATTAATAAATAGAATAAGTTATTATTATTCAAAAGTTACAAAAGTTGTAAGCCTACTACTAGTGTTAGTCGTGAACCTAAAAGGGTCACACATAATTTTGGATGTTGACATTTTGAGATTGAAAAATTCAATGGTTGGATGCAATTAATTAATGAAGATTAATTAATTGGGTTTTTAATTTAATTCAATTGTGGAATTAAATATTTAATTATATAATTTGATTATTTAATTAAATCTAATTTGATTAGAGAATCAAATAATTGGAATAGAATGAATTAATCAATATTTGAATTGATTAATTGGGATTTAATTAATTAATTAGTAGAATTAATTAATTGGACTTTAAAGTCTAAATCCCATACCTTAATCTAGTAGGCCTATTTGTAGAAGCCCATTAGATAATTGAAGAGAAATAAAATAAATAAGATTTATTTATATATATATATATATATATATAATAGGATATATATATATGATTAAGAGAAAAAAAAAAATTACATTACTCATACATGCATGTGACCATGTGGGTTTGTTGTATTCTTTTTCTTTACTTTTACTTGTGCCACCCCACCAAATATGTTTTTAATTCAAAATGATGACTTAACTTTTTATTTTTAAATAAAAGGTTGAGTTGTGACAATGATTATGTTTTTTTTTGGTTGTGATTAAAACACAAGTCTTCATCTTTGGTGTGGTTCAACAAGAGCAGACGGTTTTTCACAATGAGATTGAGAGTTTGATTTCTTAATATTGATTTGTACTCTTGGTGTAAACTCTCTCATTATCTCTTCAATATACACCACTTTTCTCTTCAAGATTTTAGTAGAGAATAATTAACCAATAATTATTCATCTACAAAATTTTAACAATAGTTGATTGTTGGAATTAAATTCTATTCCGTTTTTCAATTTCGAAAATGTGGTAAACTCTACTAGCGAAGAATTTATCCCGGTGTCACAACCAAGACGAAGGTGGACTCAATTAGAGGGGAGGCGCTTGAATCCTGTTTGGCGAGTTTGCGGGATTTACCATCTTTGTGAGGAATTTGGATTCCTTCTACATCATCTTCAAAGGAAGCATTTTAGGTAAGATCTTAAATCTTATTTTACCACTTGTATAACGCGCGATCGTTAAATCGCTACGATGTCGGGGGCTTTATTTTTATGTATAATTGTATCGTGATTTAAATTTTAATTTTAAAATTGCGTTTAGCTGCGATATAGCGAACCCAACAGAATTTCCCTCCAATCACCTCCAGCTGTCATCCAAACCCAAACAGAATTACTTCAATTTAGAATCTAACCGCCGCGCGACCTTCACCGCCAAATCCGCCGCCGCATCCGGCGTCGAAACAGCCAAAAAGGACGAAGGAGTGCAAAAAGTACACAGCATCGAAGAATTCGACGCAGCACTCCGCGCAGCCAAAAACCGCCTCGTCGTGGTCGAGTACGCCGCCAGCAACAGCGAGGACAGCAGCAAGATCTACCCGTTCATGGTGGATCTCAGCCGCAACTGCAGCGACGTCGATTTCCTACTCGTCATGGGCGACGAATCTGAAGAAACTCGCAAACTCTGCGCGCGAGAGAAGATCGAACAGGTCCCCCACTTCAGCTTCTACAAGAGCATGGAGAAAATCCACGAGGAGGAAGCAATCGGCCCCGATCGGCTCATCGGAGACGTTCTGTACTACGGCGACAACCACTCCGCCGTCGTGCAGCTCCACTGCAGGGAAGACGTCGAGAAATTGATCGGAGAGCACAAAGTGGATCACAAATTGATCGTTCTGGACGTCGGGCTGAAACACTGCGGGCCCTGCGTTAAGGTTTACCCGACGGTGCTGAAACTGTCGCGATCTATGGCGGATACGGTGGTTTTCGCGCGGATGAACGGCGATGAAAACGATAGCTGTATGCAGTTTTTGCGAGACATGAATGTGGTTGAAGTGCCCACGTTTTTGTTCATCAGAGATGGGGAGATTTGTGGACGGTATGTCGGGTCGGGTAAAGGAGAGCTTATTGGGGAGATTCTTAGATACCAAGGAGTTCGGGTCACTTATTAAATTAAATTTTATATAAAATTTAGAAATTTGAGATCTGTGATGTTAGATGAAGAAACTTGTATTTTGGTGGTTTTGTGTAACAATTAATGTTTGATGGTATGGGGATTAATTTTTGTGTGACACTTATAATTTATGAACTTAGAGAAAAAAAAAAGGAATTACTAGATATACAAGTGCATGATTTTCATGTATGTTTATGTTATTGTAATGTGTACTTCAGATTGAGTATACTTTAAAAACGATTTACAGTTTTATAGTATGTTTCGTATATTCATATCGATACATATATGAAATTATTTATATTATATGATATGTTCAACAGGGAGACTTTGATAATGATATTACTTATTGGAATAATTGAGCGAGAGAAATTGTCATTATTTTCTTTTGTAAATTCCTCTTACAGCCTTTTTGTTAGGATGAAATCTTATATTTCAAAAGGACGTTTCTGGTAGGATTTTATTGATTTTCCATGTGGACAAACATAGAGGTGGCAAAATTCAAATTAGCCAAGCCAGTCCGAGGTTTGGGTTGGGCTGGGCAGCAATTTTTTAGACTCGAAAAAAGCCGAACCTATTTGGCCTGGCCCGATGGCCCGACGGGCGGGACTAGCCCGACTTTTTCGGGCTGGCCCGAAAATTTTCTACATGAAGTGTATACATGGGATGGGTTAGCCTAGGTAATTTCATGGCCCGATCCACCCAAAAATTTTCCGCAAAAAAGCCCGATTCAGAGTGGGGCGACCCATTGCCAGCTCTAGACAAACATATGTAATTACAATTATTTTATGGGTTATCTAATTTAATAGAACGAGTTAAGTGGTCTAATTTAATAAGACTCTAGAAAATATCTAATGATATGGGTTTGCAATGTGTAGAGACCCAATATTAGTCAATTATGATTGATGGGCTTTTAATTGACCTAGTATATAAGAAATTCTCATTAGGGTTATGGTCCCCAAGTCAAATCAATCGTTCACTCATCTCGTCTTCCCCATCTTAGAGAGAGAAACCACTGAGTACCTAAAAGATTTAGCTGTGGAATACGCTAACCCAATTAAGGATTCACATAGCGTCAACATGGATCAAAGATATCAATTTGTGTACGTGGATTTAAGGTACGCTTTCGATTTAGATTCAATTTTATTTGTTTCTTGATAATTCACGTGATTGTGGGGTATGAATTAATTATATTAATTCTAACAAGTGGTATCAGCGCGAATCATGTTGAATTATCACAAACAATTTTATATCGTTCTTTCTTGTTTGATCTCTGGTTGTATTCAGATTTACAATCTTATTTTGGATGAATCGGTATATTTCATATATAAGATTCATATTTTGATTATCCTGAAGTTGAAAGAAGTTTTCTAGAATTTTATTTGGTTGTTGAGTATTTTGTTCTATCTATTCCGTGGGATTAAGAATATAACTAATTCTAGTATTTGGGTATCGGATCCAGGCTCACTTCCTTTGATTGATTTTGTTTCTCTGGTTGACTACGAAACTGAGAAAATTTTCGTAAATTATAATTGTTTAAATTGTTTGATTGAGATTGAGACTGAGTATCCAGCCTCTGATTTGGAACGGGAAAGCGGGCAAATCCAATATTATGACAGATTTCGGATCTGGGAGACAGAACTTCGTTTGAGTCGGATCAGGATGGAGACTGGACGACGACCTCGATCATGGGGGGGACGTCTGTCGCGCCGAGCAGTGGTCTTCGTAGCGGTGGTCGGCCGATGACTATTCGTGGGTGGAGGCTAGATGACTGCTTGGCGGCTGGTCGGTGTCCAAGGGCGGAACCAGGACGATTTAGTAGGGTGGGCCGATACACGAAAATGGGATGGGTCGGATAGAAAATCCAAAAAAAAATAATACAAATTATAACTAATTTTTCCTTTTTTTTTCGAATTCTCACTATTTTGTTTTTCAAAAAAAGGGCTCGGACAGGGCTTAGGTTGCCCCAATCCTGTATCCGCTATTTGTTTGATACATGTTTTTATCTTAATTTTGATGATTTTGTTTTGCACCAAAACAATGTTTTTAATTGTTGTCCAAATACTCCTAAATGATTTAAAATGGTTTCAATATTTTCCGGAGTATTTCTTCAAGTTTATTTTCGTCTAAATTGGACAACGCTTTTAATGATTTTACGTTATTGGGTTTTTACTCTCAAACAATGTTTCTAAATGTTGTCCTAATACTCCCGATCGGTTTAAAATGTTTTTACTAAATTTTCGGAGTATTTCTTGAGTTTTATTTTCGACAAAAATTGGACAATATTTCTGTCTCGTGGTCGGCCAGAGCCGCCCATATAGGGCAACCGTGCACGAAGATGTTTTTACGAGAAAATGAGACGGAAGCAAAAACAAGCGGTCGGCCGGTACGGTCAAGGCGTCGACGTACACTGCAAGTGTGTTTGAAAAAGAACACTTGATCTTTGCAAAATCCATGAGGGGGACCGGTTGGGGTGATGGTCGGCCGGTCGAGGTAGGCGTCGGCCGGCCGCCTGTGTTATTTTTTTGTGTATTTTTCCAACGTCTATTTACGATGCGACCGTCGCTCTATCTTTTGACATATTTCGACCGTTTGACATGAGACATTTTTCCTTAAATTGTGGGATTGATTTCTAATGACTATATTCTTGATTTTAATTGTATTTTTCTGTAGATTTTCAATCACCAAGAGGAGCCTATGCTTGATCAATCATCTCCTATAAATAGAGGAAGTTTTGGAGCAACCAACACAATAATTGAGATACAACACAACAAGATACACTTCAAGCAAACACTTGGTCTTTCATTGTTATTATTCTTGTTGTAAAATTGCCTAGCTTATCACTTTCACATCTTTGAGGTCTAGGCTATTCTTGATTACACTTTGCACTCAAATTGTAATATTCATTATTGAGTTGTAATCTTGATTTTTGTTATCATTCAAACACAAGATATCCTTGTGAGTGTTCTTGTGGTAAGAGCACACTTGGATGATCTAGGTGATAGGTACAAGAAGATTGTGGTAATCTTCTTATTGAGGTGTTGAAGAATTTTGTATTCTTCAAGGTTGAAGATTGTGGTAATCTTCACAAGGTGCGTTGAAGGAAGATTGTGGTAATCTTCAAAGGGAGATTGTGGTAATCTCCAAAGGTGGTGTTGAAGAAGAGTGTGGTGCTCTTCAAGGTGTTGTAAGTTGAATTTGTATTAATTTTGGTAATTAATAAAATTCTTTTTCTTCTCGAAATCCATCCCGGATATCTTTGGGGTGGTAGAGGATTAGGCCAGGTGGGTTGAACCTCTTTATATCGGCGTGTGTTGTTTACATTCCGCACCTTTATTATTTTGTTTGAGCATTCGATTGTTAAAAGAGGGCAAAATCGAAAAGATGGAGATAATCTATTCACCCCCCCTCTAGATTATCGTAGCCGCTTGGACTTACACTATTGTCGGTGTCCTGGCGTCACGTGTGGCTGCAGTCCTATGTCGCCGGTGAAGGTTTCATATGTTGGCCATTTACTTTGTCTTTGGCAATAGTGGCGATGACCATGGTCATTTGGTGTTGAGGAGGAATATGATATCTTCCAGGGTTCAATTGAAGAAGATGACAATTTAAATTAGGCTCAACCTCTTTTGGGCTTAAGTTAAAATTAATATTAAGCCTAATTTTGTATTTTTAATTTTGGGTTTAATCTAAAGTTCTTGGCTAATTTTTCTTTAATCCAATTTACGGTTAGATTTGGGGCCTAAAAATATTACTTTCGGTCTTTAAATCTAAATAAAGTTTGAATAATGAGCCTGAATTAGCTGGAACCCAAAACTCAAGTAAGGAAAATATTAATCCAATCTTTATGGGTTAAATTAACTCACTCTTTAATGACCCAATACCTTAAGGCCCCAAACTAATAATCAATTTTGAATATTTATTCAAATACAACCCGTAAATAAATTGACCCAAGTTCAGTTAAAACCCCGAGAAAGTCTAATGATTTGATTTTAAAGCTTATTTGGTTTTTCATTCTTTTAAATCAAGTTTTTGACCCGTGCGATGCACGGGGTATGAATTTTTGAATTTGTCTTTTACCATCGTACGTTGGTCTATCATAAAGAGTAATGAATACCGTTAATGTTTTTTCCCCTTTGAAACGGCGTTTGTATGTGGACATTTCTTTGGAATTTTTTTTAAATACTTTTAAGATGATGATATATTGATGACCATTTGTTTGATTGTTAATCTATAAATAATATCATTTCTTGTATATGCTTTATATCAATAAGTTCCATAAAATCATATACCTAAATATAACTACTTCAAATATCGTATGTGATGTTATAGTTACTGTACATATAAAATATATGAAAACGGAGAAAGAATTGACAGAATTAACAACCAAAGAAATAGTCATCAATATATCCACACATATATATCCTTTCTTATATATGTTTTTCTTGTACAAAAAACATATGGATGTTACTATAGAATAATATTCTATGATATTCTCATAATTTCTCTCCCTTGGTTAAATTTTCTTTTGACTTAATTTATAATAATGCATGGCTAAATAATAGCTCTAGAAAAAAAAGATATTAATTGTATTCAATACATTTTTATCTCATATCCATGTATTGTATCACCCTGCAATAAGAAAACTTGACATTTTACAAACCTTTTATGCTACAATCGATTTAAATATTAATACGATATTAAAACAAAAAAAAATTCTAGACTTATGTGTCATGGAATACACACTCTAAATTGTTCACATTGTTTCAATCATTGTATGTTGGATTCTCGTAGAGTCAAACCAAATAGAGTTTCATCGCCTATTTTTGCTTAGTCATATCGGCATCCTTAATCAGTGTGAGCATAAATGTTTTATTAATTCATTTCTTTAGAATGAGAGAGAATGATTGACAGATGAGTTTATATTAGTACTCAAATTGCACAAAAAATTTGCAGTAAGAAAAACTACAATACAAAACCATATTTATAGGTGAATTAGCAAGTATAATTAAGGAATTTTTTTGCTATAATTATTTATTATATAGTATAAGCTTAATAGAAGATTTTAATTTTCTATATTCTTTTTCGAAATATCTTATTCGATATTTTATAATTATGTTTGAAAGAATTCCAGATTTCTAGTTGAGATAAGAATCTTATATTTCTTGATATTTGTTATGCAAAATCTTAATATTAGATTTTGATTTCCTATATTCATTTTCGGAATATTTTTTCCAATATTCAAATTTGTAATTGAGATATGAACCTCATATTTTTGGAATATTTGTTATGCAAATAATATTATTACAAAATTATCAACCGTAAATAATAATTGATTTCTTTATTTTTATTTTTATTTATGGATAGAAATTTTATTGCAATTAATCAAATAGTCAAACTTTCATATAATTGCAAAATTTACTATAATCAATGTATATTTTGAATAAATAAAATCAGTGAATAATATATAATCGAAAATAAACTAATTAGAATCCCAAAAAAGTATTTTGTAGTTGTACAAAATCAGGATAAATATTGAAATCGTGTCTGGAAAATATTTTAACTACAATTTTTAAGTGACTTTGTTATTATATATATAGATATATATATAGATTAAATAAAATCATGTTTTATATTTTGTCATCATAATTTTAGTAAAAAATGAAACATTTCAAAAGAATAAAAATTATTCTATTTTTACATATACATAGATATAAAAAAAGTGTCAAACAGACAAATTCATGTTTAATTGTTAAAATATGCTACTTTGAAAGCTGAATAACAAAATACGTCGATAAGTGTAAAAATAATTTTTGTTAACCTGAAAAGTATGTTAATTAAATATTAAAAATGATTTTCTATATAGAAAACATTATTATGAATATAATTTTATTTGAAATATAAATTTAATTTAATAATACATAAATAAATGTAACGTTATGTATGGATATATGTGATATATATAAAATATATACTTTTGGATACATTTTATGGTATTTTTCTTCAACTAAAATAAATATATTTTAACTGGATTTCATAAACTTAAAACAATTCTATATAATTATGAAGAAATGGGCTACGCCCACCCAACAACTATTCATATATCACAAATACCAAAATACATGAATTCACAAATTAATGTTCCATATCCAAAATGTATAATTATTATAGCCCATTACAAAATAAGTTTTTTAGTAAACATATCTTATATCTATTTTATGTGTATTGTTTATTTTATATATGCAATATGGGTGTCAAATCGATAATTGTAAAAAGACGATTAATTTGATATATTATACGTTAAAAAGGGATAAAAAAATAAAAAAGTTATTAAATTTTACAAAAGAAAAATAAAAAGATAAATATAATAATTAATGCAGTACACACATAGATTTGGAAAGTTTATATTATATAATGCTTTGCTACTATATATACATATAGATTTCTCAAAATTAATGTACTAATTACCAAAATCAATGTTACTTGTTATAATTATATTTTACTAATTCTAGAATAACGTTTTAGGCGGGGAAAAGTTTTGGTTACTATTTATAAGTGACTCTCTTTTTATATATATATATATATATAAGGAATTAAATTTGAGTTTAAATTATTTTGAGCTCGAATTTATATGGTTCAATTTTGTGGTTGAAAATTTTGGATATTGAACTTGATTTGGATTCGATTAACACTTATTAGATTTATGACCCAATCTGGTTATCTGGGTTATTAAATTTAAATAAAGTTGGATTTAAAGTCTTATTTGGTTTTGGACTTTAAATTCAAATAAAGTTAATTTTGAAATTGAGTTCATATAAAGTTGAATTTAAGTCTAATCTAGTGCTTTGGGTTTTAAGTTCAAATAAAGATGGATTTTTGTGACTGTATCATATGTTATACCAAATGATACATCATCTGCAACCACATCTTCGCAGCATGAATGACTATTGATACAGATGTCGTAAAAGATGTTGTCCCAGATATTATAAAAGATGTTGCCCCAGATGTCATAATATCTGCTACCACATCCGGATCTACAGAGAATGGAACTAATTCTGACCCTTATATTGAAGCAAACTTGGAAGGACATGATTTAATCATCAATAAAAGATGAGATCCCCCAAGCAAAATTGAAAAGAATCATCATGTAGACATATAAAAATTATGGCCAATCGATAATTGCCAAATGTCGAATCTCAAATCCTTGGAGACCAAGACATGTCTTGACAGATATCTCAAATCTTTGGAAATTGAAACTTATCTTGATAAGATATTGAATTGATCATTATCTTTATTAATATTTATCACATCTTGTGATTAAATAGATGGATAAATATCAAATATTGACTAGACAATCAAATCAAAGCCTTCACCATATGAGTTATCTAAGAACCCCTCTCCTACAAGTATAAATAGGGGTTGTTTTCAAGGAATTAAATTACAATTCAAAGAGAAGAAATCCAAGCAAGAAGACGGTGGAGAGAATTCTCTCAAGTCAAGAAGAACAAATTCAAGGAGATCCACGGTGTTCAAGGGACTCAAGGCGTTCATCGTGGAGTCCACTCAAATCATGGCATTTGATTCGGGAATAATCTTTTAAGCCCTAGAGTTAACGTTTTTGAAGTCAAATCCATCTTGGAGGAAGATCGAAGAGTCAAACCCACCAAGAAGGTCTCAAGTTTAAAAATCAAATATCATCCAATATGTCACGCTTAATTCGAGATTAAGTTGTCAAACCCTCGAATTAACGTTATTCAAATTCAAGTTCAAGTTTGGAGAAGATCAAGCTGAAGAGTTCATCTCCAAATTCTCAAGTTCCAGATATTATATTTTTGAAGAAAAGAATCAGAGGAAGAAATAGAGATTGCAACTCTTTTGATATTTTTGGTTCGCATATTTTCAATTTGTACTATTTTTCTTGTTTGCTTATTCGCAGACAATAAAAACTTGTGTTACAAATTTTTGCACGCCTTGATGGGATAATCTCTCCTCTCATCTCTTCTCTTCAAACCAAGTTCATATATCAACGAAGATGGCCAACCATTCCAAGTCTACCAATGTTAACCATTCAATGTCGAACTACGAAGCCACTGCTCCAATATACAATCATAAGGGAGAAAGGAAAGATAGGGAGTCATCGAACCATGAAGTTACTTCTCCAACAAACTAAGAGGCATGGAAATAAGGTGGTAAATATGGAGCTGCAAATAAAGAATTGTCGGGACCGCTCGACGTGCATGCACATTCTACAAGCTCAAGATTTGAAACTGTAGCAGGTATGTTGGTCGAGGCTACTTCACTTGAAGAGCAATTTGCAAATTTGACGATGGCCATTGAAGGACTTACAATACATGTTCAAGAGCAAGATTCCCAAATCATGAAGTTGATAGACAAAGTAGGCCAAGTTAATTCAAGTCGTGTGATGGGCAACCAAGTCGAAGCTCAAGATGATGTCGAAACGTCCACGAGGCAACAACCAAACAAAATAGAGGAATCTCCTGCAAAGGAGTGGCTAGTCTCGTCTGATGGCCTGATTCCGATTGACCAAGTGAAGGAATTCATTTAAGAGACTATCAAAGAAGAGTTTGATAAAAGCTCCAAGTCAACTTCAGCTTATGTCAAGCCATATACTTTGAGAATTGATAATATGAAGATGCCTATTGACTATCAATCCCCGAAGTTCCAACAATTTGATGGCATAGGCAATCCAAGGTAGCACGTGGCTCACTTTATCGCGACATGCAATGACGCTGGAACTTATGGAGATTACCTAGTAAAGTAGTTGATCTTTGAAAGGAAGTACATTCGATTGGTACACTAACTTGGGGGCAAATTCAATTGATACCTAGGAGCATTTAGAACAAGAGTTTTTCAACTGTTTCTATAGCACTCGACGAACTACTAGCATGTTTGAACTATCAAATTCACGCTTGTGGAGAGAAGAGTCTATCATTGACTACATCAATCGTTGGAGGGACTTAAGTCTCAACTGCAAAGATCAATTGTCAGAGGCTTCAGCAATTAAGATGTGTATCCAAGGAATGCACTGGATCCTATGCTATATACTTCAAGGAATAAAGCCAAAAACGTTTGAAGAATCAGCAATGCGTGCGCATGCCATTGAGATAAGTTTGAACTTTGACCAATAAGAATTTCCAAATAATGTCATTGATGATGATGTAAGTGATGATGACGATGAAGAAGAAAAGGTGGAGCCATCTTCAACTTCTCAATGCTCCTAGACGCAAGCATAAACCATCTAAAATTGTCAAAATAAAATATACCAAAATTCTCCTTGATACGAGCATAAACTATTAATATATCTCAAATTCCAATAAGGCTCCTTGACACGAGCATTAATTGTCAAATAACAATCCTTAGCATTAGTATAAAAGGTCTATATCTCAAGTTGAAATGAATACTTGATACGAGTATAAACTATCAATATAACCTAAATTCAAATGAATACTCCTGATACGAGTGTAACTATCAATATATCCCAAATTCAAATGATTACTCCTTGATACGGGTATAAACTATCATTATGTCTCAATTCAAATAAGACTCTTGATATGAGTATAAACTATCAATATGTCTCAATTCAAATGATTACTCCTTTATACGAGTATAAACTATCAATATGTCTTTAATTCACATAAATACTCCTTGATACGAGTATAAACTATCAATATATCCCAAATCCAAATCAAGACTCCTTGGTATGAGTATAAACTATCAATATATACCAAGTTCAAATGCCTACTCCTTGATACAAGTATAAACTATCAACATGTCTAAAGTTTACTTCTTGATACGAGTATAAACTATCAGTATATCCAAATTCAAATGTCTACTCCTTGATACGAGTATAAACTATCAATATATCCTAAATTCAAATGATTACTCCTTGATACGAGTATAAACCATCAATATATGTCAAATCCAAATCAAAACTCTTTGGTACGAGTATAAACTATAAACATATCTAAAATCTAAATGAAAACTCCTTGATACGAGTATAAACTATCTAAAAAAAACCTCCTTGATATGAGAATAAACTGTCTACAAATTCAAGAACTTCTTGATATGAGTTTAAACTATCTCTATGTTCCAAGTCAAGCAAAATGTTGTAGGTTAATCATCGGATGAAAGAATTCGAGACTCATTCACTTTAGCTTTCGTTGAAACAAATGCACGTGAACAAGCCTCGAGGGGGCATTTGTAGACATATAAAAATTATGGCCAATCGATAATTGCCAAGTGTCAAATCTCAAATCCTCGGAGACCAAGATATGTCTTTACAGATATCTCAAATATTTGGAGATTGAGAGTCTTGATAAGATATTGAATTGATCATTATCTCTTTTTATATTTGGAGATTGAGAGTCTTGATAAGATATTGAATTGATAAGATTGAGAGTCTTGATAAAATATTGACTAGCCAATCAAATCAAAGGCTTCACCATATGAGTTATCCAAGATCTCCTCTCCTACAAGTATAAATATGAGTCATTCTGGAATTAAATCACAATCGAAGAGAAGAAATCCAAGCAAGAAGGCGGTGAAGGAAATTCTATCAAGTCAAGAAGAACAAATTCAAGGAGATCCACGATGTTCAAGGCAAAATTTAAGGCGTTCATCGTGGAGTCCATTTAAATTACGACATTTGATTCGTGAATAAGCTTGCAAGCCCTCGAGTTAATGTTATTGCAGTCAAATCCATCTTGGAGGAAGATCGAAGAGTCAAGCCCACCAAGAAGGTCTCAATTTTAAAAATCATATATCATCAAATATATCACGCTTGATTAGGAATTAAGCTGTCAAACCCTCGAATTAACGTTATTCAAATTCAAGTTCAAGTTTGGAGAAGATCAAGCTGAAGAGTTCATCTCCAAATTCTCAAGTTCCAGATATTACATTTTTGAAGAAAAGAATCAGAGGAAGAAATAGAGATTGTAACTCTTTTGATATTTTTGATTCACATATTTTTAATTTGTACTATTTTTCTTATTTGTTTAGTCGCAGACAATAATAAATTGTGTTACACATCCAATATCTCAAGTCATAGGTGATGTATCTGAAGACATAAGAACTAGAAGAAAAGAAAGGTAAACTATCGAGATATGATAAGACTAGTGTGTTTGTCTTTTACTTGTTTAATGGTAAGAACTTTCTGTTGTGTCACTTTTTCTGAGCCTAAAAATATGTTTGATGCTTTAAAAGAAGATTTTTGGAATAATGCTTTGCACGAAGATTTTGATCGATTCAATAGAAAAGAAAATGATTTGTGATATTTTAACCATTTATCGTGATAACTTAAGTGCGATTGATATCTCAAAAAATCATGTCCAACATTCTCGCACTAAACACATATATATTAGACATCACTTTATTCGAGATTTAATTAAGAAAAAATATAATTCACATTGAGTATATTGCTACTAAAGCTTACAGACATCTTCAACAAGGCTTTGGATTTTGTGAGGTTTTCCAATTCAAGGAAATATCTCGGTTTTTGTGTTCTCTGAAATATTACACGAGATGTTACAACATCTCACATCACATCTGCTGTAATATCCATACACTGCATTTCACTTCTCTCCTCTATTTCTATTTGATTTTTTTGTAGTCATCCCTTCATAATAAGCTCATCACGCATATCTGCAAAAAGTGGATTGATGGTTTGAACTAGTCACATATATTTTCTCACTTGGAAAACTGGTGTGGGTTGATCTCTCCAAATTACAAAAAATTGATGTTGTTTCCCAGTTGTTGAGTTATAAAAAAAGTTTTGATTATGCTTGGAGGCCTTAAAGGAAAAAACTACCAACCTATTGTGTGCAGCTATTCCTTGTGACTAATTTCTTCAAGCTTATTGATGTCTAAAAAGGCACGATCATGTGAAAAAAGAACTACCTATGGCATTTGAGTGAAAGCCCCCTTCTGGTTAACTCCCTTATGAGACTTGAAAATGTTGCAAAAAACTCAAAGATTTTGAAACTGGGATTTCATATTGCAATTCATTGAATCGGTCAGTACAAGTGTAACTCAAAATGTAACGACATTTGAACCTATATCCATTGCTACAACACTTACCACTTTTTGTGTGCGATTTTTTTGTGTTTAGGCATATATCAATTTGCATGTGATGTTGGCTAATTTACTGAGATTTGGTTTCCATATATAATATGGGTTTAATATTTTCCTCTTCCCAAAATCTCGAAAATCTTGATGGATAATAATTGGTGGGTTATACCCGCTTTGAAGGACTTGGAATATTTGAGAGGAACTGAGTTTGTTAATGGAATAATAACTCAGTATTGTGTGGAGAATGGTATTGCTCATGAATTATCAGCTGCAAGAACTCCACAACAAAATGGTGTGGCTGAAAGAAGGAACAAAACTCTCAAGGAAGCTGCAAGAACCATATTAGCTGAAATAGGATTACCAAAGAGATTTTGGGCGGAAGCAATCAACACAGCTTGCTTCACCCAAAATAGATGCATGATAAATAGACAACTGACTAAAACTCCATATGCAATCTAGATAGGAAGAAAGCCAAACGTTGGGTATTTCAAAATATTTGGCTGCAAATGCTTTATTCATGACAATGGAAAAGACAACTTGAAGGCTTTTGATGCCAAAGCTGATGAAGGTATTTTTTTTGGATACTCAGCTGAAAGTAAAGCATATAGAGTACTGAACAAAAGGACTATGGTCACAGAAGAATCCATCCATGTGGTTTTTGATGAACCTAATATGAATGAAGAAGACATTGGAGAGTTAGATGATAAGCTGAATAGTCCAATCATGCAGAAGAGTCCTTTTGTTGAAGCTGAAGTAAAAGCACTTAACCAGATGAAGATGAGACAGCTGAATCTCAAAGACAGCTGGAAGGTCTACAACTGAATGAAGATGAAAGAGTTGTTCAAGATAACTTAGCTGGAAGACGGGTGAATCCAGCTAACTTACTTCAACCTGATGTAAGATGGCTGAAAGACCATCCATCTGAGCTGATCATTGGAGATGTGAAGGAAGGTGTACGAACAAGATCAAGATAACAACATGAAGCCATGTTTACTTGCTTCATCTCTCAAATAGAACCCAAAGATGTGTCCCAAGCACTGGAAAATACACATTGGATTCAGGCTATGCAAGAAAAGCTGAATCAATTTGAAAGAAATAATGTGTGGGAATTGGTTCATAGACCAACACATCAAAATGTAATAGGCACAAAATGGATGTTCAGAAACAAAATGAATGAAGATGGTTTTGTTGTCAGAAACAAGACAAGATTAGTTGCCAAAGGCTATTGTCAAGAAGAGGGCATATATTTTGATGAAACCTTTGCACCTGTTGCAAGACTGGAAGCAATAAGAATGTTTCTGGCCTATGCTGCTCACAATTTTTTTGTTGTATTCCAAATGGATGTAAAAAATGCATTTTTAAATGGATTATTGGAAGAAGAAGTATATGTTGAGCAACCACCAGGATTTGAGCAAAAGACAGATGGAGACATGGTTTATAAATTTAAAAAGGCTCTATATAGACTGAAACAAGCTCCAAGAGCATGGTATGACACATTGTCACAATTCTTAATTGACAAGGGATTCACAAAAGGCAAAGTTGATAGGACACTCTTCAGAATTCAAGATGAAAAGAGCATACTACTTGTTCAAATTTATGTAGATGATATCATTTTTAGTTCCACAAATAAAGAGCTGTGCACCAAGTTCTCAAACCTCATGCAAGACAAATTTGAGATGAGCATGATGGGAGAACTGACTTTCTTCCTAGGACTTCAAGTCAAACAAATGGAAGAAGGAACCTACATAAGTTAGACCAAGTATACAAGAGATTTAATGAAGAAATTTGGTATGGAAGAAAAATCATCAGTGAAAATTCCTTTGAACACATCAGCCAAGATGGACATGGATACAGATGGAAAGGCTAGTGATCAAACAAGGTATATAACTCTTATTGGATCTCTACTCTACTTAGCAGCAAGCAGGCCAGATATCACCTATGATGTAGGAGTTTGTGCCAGATTTCAATCACCACCAAAAGAAAATCACATGACTGCAGCTAAGAGAATCCTAAGATACCTAAAGGGAAGTTAAGGACTCAGCTTATGGTATCCAAAGGAAGGAGGATTCAAGTTGGTGGGATATTCAGATTCAGACTATGCTGGTTGTAGAGTTGATAGAAAAAGTACATCAGGTGCTTGTCAAATGCTTGGAAATCGATTAATCTCATGGTTCAGCAAGAAGCAAAACTCAATAGCAACCTCCACAGCTGAAGCAGAGTACATAGCTGCTGGCAGCTGTTGTGCCCAACTCTTATGGATGAGACAACAGCTGAGAGACTATGATGTAGAAGAACAAGAAATTCCAATTATGTGTGACAACACCACTACTATTGCAATAACTCAAAATCCAGTCTTGCACTTAAGAAAAAAACACATTGATGTCATATATCATTTCATAAGAGATCATGTTGAAAAGAAGGATATTACCTTGGAATATATCTCAACTGATAAACAGTTGGCTGATATATTCACAAAGCCTCTATGTGAATCAAGGTTTGAAGAACTCAAGAATGAGTTAGGGTTAATTAAGCTGAGTTAGATCACTCAGAAGACTCACTCAGCTGTAACAAAAGATAAGAAAATGAAAAAGATTCACATTTCAGCCAGGTGAAATAGTCTAGTCGGGGAGACAGCTGAATCGAGTTAGCTGTCAGTTGAGTGATGGCAAGATGAGAAACTGAGTTATTTTAAGAAAGAGCTGGATAGTCAATAGGTCAAATGACCAAAATGATGTTGTTTCATGAAAGCGGGAATGTTTTTTTCATCGACATCGACAAAATCACGAAAAATGAGGAAAAGCTGCACAATTAAGCCCATGATTGGATATAAATGCTGTTGTATTAAATGCGGTAAAATAATGTGGTTTTCAAGGAACAATCTTGAGCGTTGATCTTGGTTGAATTATTCAAATTCCTTTAACCCTCCCTTCAAGTCTTATATAAGCAAAAATTGATTTTCTCTCTCCTCACTCAAACACTCATCTTAAATAAGGCAAAGCAAGTTCTCTCTGCAAAAGGATATCTAAACCCTACTTTTGCGATTGAGATTTTACGTTTCTTTCAAAGGCTATCAAGATCGAAAATGGCTCCAACTTACGACTACGCAAATCTCTCCAAGCAAATCCACACCGACTCCTCGGTGGATTTCAAAGGCATGGTGAAACAGGGTACTGATGAAACTTTGGTTAAGAAGATTGCTGCTAATCTGGAGAAGTCCGGTCTGAAGGATTTCCTGTCTATGCACTTTACTCACACTTACTCATAGGAAGTCTCCATGTTCTACGTGAACACTGAGGTTCACGATGATGAAATTCGTTCCTCTATCCATGGGAAGGCCATCACCATTACTACAAAGGACTTAGATGAGCACTGCTATGTGCCAGCTGAAGGATTAAAAGATATTGCTGAGAAGGATGTTGACTTAGCTGTTGCTTGAAAGGAAGTTGACAAGCCTGAGTCAGTTGCTAAGGTGGTTTACACTTCTAAGAATGAGGCTCTAAAAGAAGATTACCACAAACTGATGGACATTGTGTCCAAGTATGTGGACATGAAATTTGGAAGCTTTAATCAGTTGTCCAAGACGAAGCTGATCATGATGGTTGCGATCATGCAAGAGAAGAAAGTCAACTGGGTTAAGTTTGTTTTCACCGAATTTGCCAGAATGTGCTGAACAGGACCTACAAGGAAGATAGGTCTTTTGGCTGTTCCCTGGGTTATGGCCTGGTGATTGGCCATCTGATGGAGGCAAAGGGTATTGCTCTCCGCCATGGCAAGCCCTTTCATGCCAACAAGAGAATGTTCAAGGCGAACTTATTTGGAGCCCAAAAGAAGGCTCATGCTAGAAAGGCTGATACGAGTGAGGGGGAATCAGCTGACCCCACTGAAGATACAGCTGAGACCTCCCCAACTCTCTCTTTGAAGAAGACATCCAAGAAGAGAGTTGCTACCTCTAAGCCTGCCCATGCCCCATCCACTAAAACAATGAAAGCCCCAGCTCTCGCAGCCAAGTCCAAAGCACCTGCCCCCGCAGCAGAGACTGAGAAGGAACCCCAAATCCCTTCTCAAGTCGTGAATAAGAAGATGACTTCCAAGTCAAGAAAGGAAGCTGCCTCTAAGAAAAGTCCAATGTCTTTCACGTTCGACGAGCCTGAAGAGGTGGAGGAACCTGAGATCCAAATGGTTCCATCCAAAAGAAGGCGGCTGTACAAGCGTTCTGAGCTTGAGAAGACAACTGAGTTCGTCACTCAACCGGAGAAGGAAACTGAGACTGCTGACACTCAGGAGGAGCAGTCTCCAGAAGTGTTTGATGAAACTGAGAAGACTGCTGATGGTGATCAACAGAAGATCCAAGAAGACCCAGCTGTAAAGCGAACAATCGAGAATTGGCCGCGAATCGGCGAGACAACAGAACATATTGAAGAACAGGTTGTCTCATCTCCTCAAACAGAAGCAGCTGAGTTAGAAGAGGAGCATGGCTCATTAGCCCCCATTCAGGAGACAATAAAGGATGGCGATGAAGCTAGGAAATTGGGCACCCAAGCCAAGCCAACCCTAAGGTGTTAACACACCAGCCCATGCAGCTCAACACTCAATGGAAATAGCAGTGGCATCTTAGGAGCAGATTGACCCAACTATCATTCACTCAGCTGGTGCGCTAGCTGAGGGGGAAGCTCTCTCCACCATAGCAGGGTTGGAGGTTGCTGTGGGAGACCAATCAATGAAGTTAGGAGGCAAAGGAAAAAAACTTACAAAAAAGCAGGGTGACATTAACGATGCTTAGACAGTTAAGTCTATCTCAGCTGAAATGTCAGCTGCATTGAAGGCCGACGACACTGCTGCCGCAGTTGAAGCAAAGGATGGTGAAGCCCTGGGAGTTAACACTCTGGGCTTTGAAAGTACAACCGAGGAGTTGAGACTCCGATGGATGCCACATTAGAAGACCCTAAGACGGTTGCGACTGTCGAAGGGAATGTATAAGACACTGCAGCAGTTGAGACTGCTGGGGGTATTGAAGGCCTTAGGGAGGTTGAGACTTCCCTGGGTAAGGATGAAGGTGATAAGAACATCCCTCTGATTGAAGGTGCTGCCACAGAAGAGGTGATTGGTGCCCTTTATGACTCTCAAGAGAATACTGACACATCATTCTTAGAGTCAGAGGATGAAGCTGACTCTACCCAGTCTGAAAATCCAATAGTGGACCCAGTTGAAGATGTTCTGCAATCTCAGAGCCAAGCCAGTGACCAGACGGCTCGAATGAGGTTCAATTTCGATGATGAGCCATCCCCAAAGGTCTCATCATCCTCCGATGACGCTGATGATATAGCTGAGGATCATGTTCTTCACTTAGCAAAACATACTGCGACCGAGGAAGCTGTTCACACAGTTGAGGCTCAGTCAGCTGGGCAAGCCATCATAACTGCCCCAGCTGCAATCGAGTCATCGGCGCAGACTCCCACAGCTGTGACATCTGCCGATGAAGCTGCCGCAGCTGAGGCACATAGAGCTGGTTCTACTCATCAAGAACAAGGGACGGCTCCACAGGAAAAAGACTCGGGGATCCCATTTGTTCGAGATGATGTTTTTGAGGAAGAATTTCCCTTCACCGTTGAATTGCCAGAATTAGAAGCTGAATCTGCTAGAGACTTAAGGAAATATACAGTGCGAGGAGAGCCCGTCATCCCCTCAGATACGATTGTTCCAATGGATTTCGATTTTGATGCAGAATTGCCAGCAGCCGAGTCAGCCTCAGGAGCAGAGTTCCGTAAAGCCTTCAAGACTATTTGTGAGGAGATTGAGAAGATGGAACACCATCAAGCATCTTTGGATCTCAGACAGGACAATCGGGATGCCACTCTCTCAGCTGATTTACGAGGGATTGTTGTCAGGATTCGGGAATGGGCTGTGCAGCAGACAACTATGAGATCTGAGCAAGTCCGTCACTTCAAAGCCTTACTTGTGAAACAACTATTGTGGAGTGCGAACAATTCGATGTATCAGTAGTGGATGAAGGAGTATATTGCAAGGAGTGAAAAGTCCAACAAGTCGGATATGGAGCTGCTACAACATTTTCACAAGAATGATATTGCCAGACTCGAAAACAATATGAATGAGAAATTCAACCTTCTCATAACTGAAATGAAAATTGTATCAGCCGATTCAAAAGTCACACGCTCTGAATTTTGTAAGGCATACGATGTAGTAGACTCCAAGCAAAACTCGACGAACAGCCTACTGGACTTTCTACTCAGTGGTTTGTTCCCTGAGATACCTCTCTCTTTTGGTGATGATGATGCCAAAAATGGGGAAGAGGATACCCCTAAGGGATTGAAGATGAAATGAGGTGATGCAGCTGAGGGGGAAGGAAGTTCGAAGGATTTGAAGTTGATGTTTGCTTAAACCCCTCAGCTAGGTCAAGTCATAGCTGATATTCTCAGCAAGCTACCCATGAGATTACCTATTGAGAAAGCTGTATTGGCCATGAAAGACAAAAGAAGGGCCATTGAAGCTACATTTGAAGAGGTAGCTGAGAAACAAGGCGCCTGCGTTCAAGAGATAATGAAGCAATATGGTGGTCCACCAGCCGGGAAGGACTACACTGCGATTCAACCCCTGAGAGAAATTACTATGCCTGATGATGGATCTGAGCCCAGATCAGTAGAGGAATTCAAGACTCTAGATTCAGAAAGCTATTTTAAAGGAATGACTCTGGCTCAAGCCTGTGATTTGTATTGGGAAAAGGGACTGGAATTATGTCAATCAGCTGATAAGCAGCAAACTTCCAGCAGCCACTCGGCTGGAAAGCATAAGACTCCTATACAGTACACTCCCAAAGGAAGGGGAAGACATAGTGGTGGTATAAGAGTCTCTCAACCTCGACCAAAAGCAAAAGATGTCTCGTTCGTAGATCCAGGGAAGAAAGGAATTATCTACTGGGATGGATACGATCACCTTGCCAACATCGAAGTTGCAAGAAAGAATGTTGAGGCTCTAAAAAGACAGCAGGCTGAAAATGAGAGAACTGCTCGCAAACGGGAAGAGCGAAAGCGGAGGGGTGACCCTGCTGCTAGGCGAGCATATGAAAAAATGAAAAGAGGAGAAGAAGAGAATGAGAGAAAGAGGGATGATGATGAGGACAAAAGAAGAGCTGAAGAACAAAGAGGAAGAAAACAGCAAAGGCGGTGAAGTGTGCTGTGAACCCCTTCATGTATTTTGATGTAAATACATATTCATGTAAGTCTTCTGTAATAAGCTCTATAAATTTTCTTGTAACATAGCTTATATACACTGTACTGATGTATTTGTATAGAGATCTATATAGGAAAGTCTCTGATACATTATGTAAACAACTATGTAAAGCACAAGAATGCTATGGTCAATAAAAGAAGGATTCAAGCATGCATTCTTTGTTCTTTGCATTATCGTATTTATCTTTGTTTATTTAAGTTGCATGTTTTAAGTTTTGGCATCATCAAAAAGGGGAAAATGGTTAGGAATTTATTTGTTAGATTTTGATGATACCATGTAAAACTTAAATTAGGAAGTTGGCACTCCAATTTTTCTTGTAATTATATATTGTAAAAGATGGAACTGGAAGAGATCTGAGTTAAGTCAACCAAGTCAACATTACAAGAAGTCAACTATGGACTGGATCGAAGACTCTACTGTGAGTCAACTGAGTATGACTTAGAAGAAGACAGGAACTCGACTGAAGGAAAATCAGCTGAGGAACAGCTGTGAGATGTGTTAACCAAGTCAACCAGAGAAGCCAAGTCCATAAAGATAGAGTGACAGCTGAGTCAATCCTAAGATTGGAACAGACTCAAGTCAAATGGAGTTATAAGTGGCAGTCAAGTTAAAGACAACTGATAGCAAACCGTTGCACGAAAATCAAGAGGATTACTTATTTTAGAAATGTCTCTATACTTCCAGGTCCTAAAAGTGATCAAGTCCAAGGCATGCGAATTAAATAAGCCAAATGATACTTCAAGTGGGTGTCAGACCCTGAAAAGCTGGAAGATTCAAGAATACGAGGAAGTGGCACAATCACACGCTGAGAAAGCATGTCAGGACAAGCCAACGACCATTGAAATATTGTTTGAACATTTATCTATCTCTTCAAGTCTGCAAATTGCAAGTATCTCAAATCCAACACTTATTGAAGGATAGAAGGAATCACCAAGTTGAAGAGGAACTTTTGAAAAACTACAAGGGGTCTACTTTCCAAGTGAAGGATTGTAGAAAGGTTCAAGATTGAACCAAATATCAAGTTTGTTGGAGGGCTACATGATCAAATCCAAGAACTTGAGAAGTGAGCTGTAGTAGCAACAGCCGCCTCGTGAAGAAGCTGAGTCGCAAAAAGAAACCAATTGTGTGATCAAGGCATCTCTAGACTGAGTCGTAGGAGAAGTCAGTTGTGTGATCAAGATTGCCTCCAGACTGTTCATCACTTTGTAAACTGATCAATACTTAGTGGATTCCTACAGGAGTTGGAGAAGAGAGGATTAGAAGAATTACCCCATCTTCGAACCTCTATAAAAATATTTGTCTATTTACTTTCAACATTACTTTCCTGCATATTTATTTTATATCTGCTGATAAGTTTACATTTGCTATCCCAACAGATAATAAGCTAAGTGCTAAAACAAGTGTAAAACTAGTTTTAAATAAGTCAAGGGTGTTAAGTCTTCCACTACTAAAACCAAATCAGCCAAGTTAAGCATTTGGCTTAAACAACCTAGTTATACTAACAACAACTCTCTTGAGCCTGTTAAGTAGGAAACTCAGATGAATAACCAACCTAGCTGTCCCTTGGACAAAGCTGATTTGAGTCAATTCAGCTGCAACTTTTTTAAAAGAACTTTTTGCAAAATTTTGGTAAGGTTTATTCAACCTCCCCTTCTAAACCTTACTTCACACCCCTTGGGACCTACAACTCTTAAATATGATTGCATTTTGTTCAACATGTGATTCAGGGGGAGATTTTGGTGCGTGCGATTCAGGGGAATTTGATTTGTGCTTGAAAAGTATTTTGTCCAGAAAGGCAAAAAGGGAGAGATTGTTAGGGCGTAATTTTAAGCCTAAATAATTTCCTAAAATAAAAGATTGTGTCTTGATTTGTTTTTCCTTTCTAGATTTATGGTAAGATTGAGTTGTAAATAGATTAGAAAGATTTCATATTGACATGGTATAGATATATTAGGACTCTTTGATATTTATCTTGTTTCCTAACATAAATGATATACTTGTCATATATTTGTATATATCTTCTTTCCATATTTATTAGGTACTCTTTGGAAGGTCTTGGACGATTATAAAAGAGAGATGGACATGCTCATTAAATACACGAGATATATAAGAGATACAAGAGAGTTGAAGGAGTTTAGAGTCATTCAAGCACAAGGAGCTTCATTGTGCTGAATGCGATCTCGGATGTGACTACATCCTGCAATAACATTCAATCTGCCGCTGTGTTTGTTAGCTTGTTTTCATCCATGGTTTTTAGTATTGTGATAAACGAAGTCCATACACATTATTGTTCGATGAGTTGTATTACAAAGATCAGATCTACTCTACATTGGAGTTTTTCATTGATTTTCTACTAGTTGATTTTAGTATTCTTCGTATGCGGAATCAAACGGTTTTACTAGTGGAAAGTTTCACCATATTGGCATCTACAAGCTAGTTTGCTTGTAGATAAATTTTTACATCTCGTGTCTTGCTCTTTTTCATTTTATTCTGTTGTATGTGATTGCAAATGTGATCACATCTGCGATCACATCTATACTCTGCGAAACTTTTGGAGTATTTACGTGCTACAATTCTTTCAGCTTATATGAGATTTTCTTTGTTGGCATATATAACCATGATTCTATCAACATATATGAATTTAGTTGTTGGTCTTGTTGGTTTATATGAATGTGACCATATTGACTTATATTTGTGATCTTTTTTGTTGAAATATAAACTTGATTTGAGTCCAAATACTATTAGGTTTGAAAATATATTTTTTAGTTAAAAGATAAAATAAGAGTCCAAGCCGAAATGCCTCAAGTTCTAGAATTTCTCTAGAAATATCTTAGATATTAGTTGAAAAAAGCTTGTAGAAACTTCTAGGTTGCCATATATTTTGGAAGATAATTCTAGTGGATAGCCTTTAGATTAAATAAATCCTAGTCATTGGTTAGGAAGTTGCCTTAGTATAAATAGGGGTACCTTGCTCATTTTCTAACAAGCCAAAAACATTTGAGAAGAATAATTAATAGAATCAAATATTCTTCCACCATAGCTCTCTTTTATTTGTTAGCCTAAATAGCCTATTCTTCCTATCAAGAAAAATAATCTCATTTCTAACTTTCAATTTCTAAAAAACTCCTTTTTAACTAAATTGAGATAACCCTTCCTCAACACTTTTTACAAGTAAAATGATAACTAGCAATACGTTAAAAAAATCGTTGTATCACGCTACTATGAGGGGCGCAATATTTATGTGTCACCCCGGGCTTTGAAAACTACAGGACTGGCCCTTGACTTTCAAGACTGGAATTAGAAACGCATTGATATATGAGACCAACTTGGAAGTTTTGCACTGATGTAAAGTAGCCTCCAACACTGCAGTATAAATACATTCTACAAGCCCAAAATCTTTAAACAACACAATTAAGTTAGCAAAAGTAATAGGAAGAAACAAAAATAAATATGCTAAGGCCAACATTTGGAGATACCAATGAAGCTTAATTTTGCAAGACCTACCATATATAGTCGAACATATTGACAATATGGGGTAGATAACAAGGAACATAATAAGGAACACCTTAGTCTCTGAAGTTGTAATCTTTTCAGCAAACTTCATTTGAATGGTACTTTTCTTACACAAAATGAGAGATACATCAACTATAGTGGACAACAAAGCTCCACCGAACCAGCATGTCCTCCTCTATAACCCATCGTGGTTTACGTTGAAAACCAGATTTTCCCACCAATTTCTCATTAGTAAAACAATATTGACCAAGAATAACTTTCTTTGTTGACCCACCATGTCCATGACAAGCGTAAAAAACTCAGTAAAAACAAGAATCGTAATTAATATTCATATTTTCTTGCTAAATTCATAATCGTAAAAATAATATTATAAAAAACAATCTTGAGAAAAACTGAATGATCGGACGATCAAACGGCGGTGGAAGAAGAGCGAAACTATGGCTCGCCGGACGACATCCGAGGCTAGCAAATGGAAAAACGAAAATAAAAGTAAACGGACGAAAGGAGCAAAGCAGTGGAACAAGGGCGAAACTATGAGCAACTGACGCTAGCAAATGGAAGGCAACGTAAACAAAAACTGAACGGACGGACATCGGTGGAAGAAGAGAAAAACTAGCTATGTCGGACGGCAAACTCTGGTTAGCAACTGGGTGACAACTGAAGCGAAAACTGAATGGAAAGATTGACGGTGCAAAGGGCGATGGAAGAAGAAAGAAACTATGACTCAAACTTGAACAGAGAGACTAGACAAAAATAATTCAAAATTTAGGGTGTGATTGGTTGTGAGAAATTTTTCAAAATTTTTGTTTTTGAGAGAAACGTTTTTAGAGAGTGTGATTGTTTGATAAATAAGTGAGTTTTTTTAAAGGGTAATTCTCACTTTTCCCCCTATACTCTAATTGAATCTCACTTTACCCCCTTGTATATTCAATTGTATCATTTGACCCCTTTGTACTCTCAATTTGTATCACTTTGCCCCCTTATACTATTATAACATTATTTTATATTCGTATTCCGTTATGAAATTACCATTTTATCATCATCTATTAGTTTTAGTAAAATAACAAATTATTTTAAAAATATTTAACATTAATAAACTTATACTTATTTTTTTAAAAATAATTAAAAAATTAATAATAATATTTTACATATTTAATAAAAATACATTTAATATATATTATATAATTTTAAGTTTGTGATGAATAAGAAATTTAAAGTATAAATGCATTAGCTAATAGAAAATATCATGTTAAATAGTTAGCAATAAAATATAAAATATAAATATTTTGAATAAATTTAATATAAATAATTATTAACTAATTGAATTGTGAAAGTTAATTTGAAATGAGAACTATATACGTTAAATAGAGAAAAAAGTCATTTAAAGTATACACATTTTTTAATTTAAAGTATACGTATTTTTTTGATTTATCATGGAAACAAAAATGTGATACCCCACATTTTATAGACCTAAAATTTTATTTGAGATAACTAATAAATTATGTTTCTAATAATTTATAGTAGTATTATTTATTAGCTTAGAATAATTTTTAGTATGTATTTGACATTGGTATTCTTTATATCGACCTAATTTTTATATTATATTGAGATTAATATTATATATTTTTTTGATTGATTTTATTTAGTTAATTATTTATCATATACATTTTGTTTACTTGTTGAATTTGAATTTTTTTACCAATGCATATTACTTAATTAAGTATGTATTACTAAATTTTCATTTGTTAAGATTAGAATCATATTATTTTATAATTTAAATGGATATAATATTTTTTTTTAGTTATTTGGGCTAAATGAATCAAAATTAATTATATCACTGGATATAAGTTAACTACTTTGGCCTATTTATATATTTTCAGCATTTTTATAATTAATACTAAAGCCCACATTCTAAGCCTAGCAATTTTCAGCATCAAGCCCACACCCAAGCCCACAACCAAACCCAACCCAATCTAAAAAGCCTACCCATTTAGGGACCTATAAATACCCTCAAACCCTAATTCTACTTCATTTTTCAGATTTCTTCACACACTCTCACACACTATTAGGTGCAACTCTCCCCACTCTTCGGCGGCACCACCCACCTCCATCAACCGGCCACTGCCGGCCACCTTCACCGAAAAAGTTTCTCCTCCCTCTTTTCCTTTCCCCCCTCCCCTGTCGCACGCCGCCACCGGCCACCACCGCCGGCAGCCATCTTTTCTCCCTTAATTTACTTTTTTTTCCCTCTTCTCCTCTTTTTCTATTTTTCCGGCCCCCACTGCCGTCCGCAGCCACCAACCACCGTTGGAAAATTCCGCCGGTAACCACCACCACCACCCGACCACCACCGTTCGCCGTACTCCTTCCGGCAGATCCACCAATGTGGGCGAAAACTTTAAATATTAATTTTTTTTAAGTGGGAAATTTTTATTTTACACACACACACACACAAATATATATATATATATATATATATATATATGTAAACTAAATTTGCATTTCTCCTTAAATAAGCATGAAGTTGCCTGATTAATTTTCTTGTTAAGTTGTGTATGTTTGTGATTTTGTGTGATGATAAGGACTTGAATTAAATGAAAATAAAAAAAAATCCAATAAAAGTATAGTACCAAATATATATATATATATATATATATATGTTTCAAAGTCGATTACTTTAATCGTTCATTTGGGCAGTGTTATTCCAAAGGGGTGAATATTGTTTTGATTATTTAGTAGGTTAAATCTTATTCTATCAAAAATGTATCTTCATAAAGTATAACGTGGAATATAATTATTTGTGCCATATTAGGTTACTTTATTTTAATTGACAAAAAAAAAAATTGGCGACAAAATGATAAAATACCATAACATCAATTTATTTATTCATATAAATAAGATTCTCAACCATCTTTCCAAAATCCTTATCTTTGGACCAAAAATAGATGTTTTACCTTATTTGGCTTAAATTATTAAAACACCAATCTTGGAATTGAGATACATTCTCGATTAAACCAAATATTAAAGTAATTATATAATTATATCTTATAACCTGGAAATAATAATAATAATTTATTGTTTTTTTGAAAAGAAAGACAAAAACAAAATCGAATTTAATTATGGCACTTACATTCTATTTATTGTATTTATTTGTTGATTAGTTATATAAAAAAGATATATATATATATATATATATATATATATATAGGATTTGGTTCAAATGAGACCACCCTCCCTAGGTGAGACAGTGTGGACTCATCTTACCCATTGATCTTAAAAAATGAAGGGATGTGATTAATTCAGTTTTTTTAATTATTTCCTAATTTTTACTGATTTTAAGGGTAAGATTGTAATTTTGTAATTCAAATTAGTGGTCCCATGATTTCAAGGTTCAAATTAGTGGTCCCAATGATTTTTATGGGCGAAATTGACACTCAGGATTTTGTGGCGGAATTTAAGGAACATGTTTTTTTCCAAATATTTCTATTTTACAAAGATAGTTAGGGTTCTTCTATCGTGCATATTTAGACATCAAATAATGCATATTTAGTTATTTTATTGGCACTATTTTATTTAAAAACAAGACATAATTGAATATAACGTACTGCATATGTAGTTATACTACACTGCATTAATAGGTTCAATATAATGTATATTTAGTTATGAAAATGAGATGTTGCTTTTGGAAATTATAAAAATGGGATGTTACATAATGTACTGCATATTTATTTATTCTACAATGCATAGATAGGTTCTAGATAATACATAGTTAGTTGATTTTGTTGCATAATTTATGATGTCTGGCATAGTTTGATATACTGGACTACATATTAGTTTTTTTACGCTGCATAGATAGTTTTCAGATAATGCATATTTAGTTGAGTTTTGTTGCATATTTAGCTTTCGAACTCACTGTTCGTTATTTCTCTGTAATATAGCACCGATTTTTCTTGTTTTTTCTCTGTAATTTTCATGAACTGTAATTTTCGAGTTCTTCACAATTTTCTTTATTTGCGTTAATGGAGGAATGAGAGAGAGAGAGAGAGAAAGACGTGAGATTGGGAAAATTGGGAGATGTATGAGAGAGAAATAGATTTGATTCCATTTTTGTAACTAACTTGTTATGTTATTTTACCCTACTACCCTTATATTAATTAAATTAATATTTTAATATATTTTTCATCCATTAAATCATACCCATTGATTAATAGTGGAGGATGGTTAAAATTAGTCCATTGTGTCTCACCTAGAGACATTGTCTCACTTGATCCTCCCCCTATATATATATATATATATATATATATATAAAGAATGAGAATTCAACAAGTTTGGTTATAATGTCAAAATTAGATAATTTTACGTAATATTCATAAACTCATAAACTTGAAAATATACTTGAATCATAATTAATAATGATTTTATGGTGTAAATCAAATTTGGACATATTAAGAATTTAAAATACATATATAGAGATGGATAGATAGATAGAACAAATTAGAATATGAATTGATTAGAGATTCAAATATTGAATTCAACCGTTATGTAACTGAATTACCCAGGAATAACTTAATAGTAAATTAATATGAAATTTAGTAACATCATTTTCGTACTAAAGGACTAAAGTTACCCCTTCTGTTATTATTTTGTTAAATTTAAAAAATCTACACTTGACTAATCTGTAGGATTCATATGGCGTTAATGAAGAAATTTTATAAATGACTTGAAAATATTGTACTTCCATTGAATAAGAATTAACCTAGTTAAGATAAGATGAATTACCCACGTAGCCTCATCACTTTTACGAAATGAGGGAACTTCTCACATGCGAGATAGACGGATTTTATTAGTAATCGTTAATATTAGAAATTTCTATTATTGTATTGCAATGTCATGTATGCGAGTATTTTAATCACTCTATACCTTATTTAATTGTTTTCCTATATTGAAATTCATTAATATTTTATCATTACCATTCTCACTTAGTTGTCATGGAGATTGATTTATGTTAATGAAATTGTTTCCATTTCCCGTTCTCGTATCCCGTTTGGCGTGTGTAGTTTAGGGCAATCAACCGAACAGGTTGCCTGCTGGTGTTTACTCGGCTACACATGTGCCTATTTCCATGTTCGCGGTGGCCAAGACGTCGTGAAAACTTGGGTCGTAGTATTGGTATATTCCCGAATATGATGAACTCTGGGTATAAACTCACAGCTAAAGAGTCGTGGAGCCACTCGGAGGAATAAGGAACCGGGAGGCTTCAGCCTGGTGAGTTGGAGAATGCAATAGGGTTCGGTGTTTGATCAACATCGACCCTGCATTTATTTTGTGTATCCCGTTGGATTTTAAAATGGGGCATAAAATCTTGTCCGTTTTAAAATTAGCGTGAATCATTGAAATGTGTTTTATCGTATTTGTGCTAATATTATATTTGATGCAGCAACCTGAACATCGTGAGGTTAGTACAATTTATATTCCATTTCGATACCATTGCAATATCATTTGTGTATAATTTGCTTATTCGTGATATTGCCTACTTGTGTAGGGGTATTTATTTGGTAGGTTTTGTAATTAACATTAGTCTTGACAATTCTGCATTCATTTGCATGTATGAAACATTTTTGTTCACTAAGCTACTAACTCAAAGAATTTCTTTCAAGTTTTTATTAATAACTCTTGCATTCCCATTCCCCTATCCACTGAGCTCGTTTAGCTCACCCCACGTTGTTTTTCTAAAAAATTTCGGAGATACACGAACCTGATTCTGGACACCAAGACAAGAGTAACGCAAAATCCGAATCGTGTTGTGTCATTTCTCTGATTTTGCTTTAAGCATTTCGAAGCGTAATTGTACTGATTCTGGTTATTTTTTTATGTGTTATTTGTTAAAATTAAGTCTTATAAGTTAGGACTTCCGCTGCAATATTTGTAATATACTTAGTTTATGTAATTGGATTTACTTTGTAATTTTTTTTGGGTAGACTTAGATCCCTAGCTTTATAAGTTTAACGTATCGTATTTTTGGACAAACACGCTTGTGGAACTTAAGTTAGTGAATATTCGGAGTATGTTATTCGTTAATTGAGACCGTTGTGATTATTTTTGGTTTATTAAATTAGGGGCGTTACAAATATGGTATCAGAGCTTGGGTGTAAAAAGAACTACACTTAAGCTAACCAGGACAAGATTCCCCACCTGTGGATTAGATTATTGCTAGTGGATGATCTTAAAACTCGGGTTAAGTTAAGTTGAAATAATTATGTTGCTGGGATTTATTCAAAGATTAAGGTTTAATTATCGAATAGGATGTGAATTATTTGGGTTTGAGTTCGATTACCAATAGATAATGTGATTGCATAGGAAATGAATGAGGGTGCTAGCGTAGGTGGATCTATGTGTTTATCATTTGGGCTTCTAATATGGATATTAGTTATAGATAAAATACACAAGTGTGAATCTTACACATAGTCAATATATATATATATATATTATATGTGATATTAACACTTAAGATTTGATTATCGAGTAGGATGGAAATTACTTAGGCTCGAATTAAATTTCCAATGCGTTTCATAAGAATTTGATGAGGACGCTAGTGTTAAGTTGACATATGCTTAATCCATATATGGGTCTACAAATTTATCTTTTGAGGTTATAACATTAAAATTGTTAATAAGTTAGATATCAAGGTATGAATCATATATATAGTCAATCTATATGGCGACTATACACTAATCTAGGTAGACATTACCTCTTGTCAAGATCGTGACATTATCTTTTCTTTTCAAGTTTTGTTACTTTCCTATCGTTATTAGTTTATATTGAGACTTGAGGTGCCTAGGTTATAAGTTTGATATAGAGTTACTACATACGGTGATATACCTAAGGGGAGGAATTACTTAACTGCCAATTTAGGTTATCGATGAGTTGTTAGATATGTTTAGGTTTGGGTCCTGGCCATTATTTAAGGAATACTAAATTGTAATAATGTTCTTAAACTGGTCTGTAGAGAGTGTAGGGTATACTGGTTTGATTAACCACTTTGATGTTATTCTAACCAAAGTATCGTTTGTGTTTAGGACTAATATTGAGAATAGAGTGGCTTATTGGAAATTCTCGACCTAACACCAGCCTTGACAAGGAACTACAGGAGATGCATGGCCGTGTTTTCGGTTTAGAGAGCCTCGTAGGAGAATTAATGCATGACAAATTCATTTTATTTTAACAAATTCAACAGCTAGCGCGAGACTTACAACAAATGGAGGAATTAAGCCAACAAAGGGCAAAGCAAATAATGGTACTACTCGATCAAGTTAGTATCTTGCAATTTGCTACACCAGGAGAAGAAGTTGTTTGACCCTCTTCCTTCCCAACCGAGGAACATCACGGATCTGCCGTAAGCGCGATGCTGGCCATCTGACACCATAAAATGAAAAAATCAACATCCTTAAATCATCATCGTCCAATCAAGTAGCTAATCATGCTGATAAGTTTCAGGAAATTACACACCATAGCGTCAATAGTGATGAAAATGAAAGAAAATTGGAAACACAAAGGAAAACTTGTTCCTATTGTAGAAAGGGCGGACATGAGTTGTCGCAGTGCTGGCGCAAGTCTGAAAAATGCCTTAGATTCGGCAGTGGTGAGCATAAAGTGAAAAAGTGTCCTGTGATCAGACAATTCTGCAACAAACAGAAAACCACAGATGAATCTCGGAAGATCAGTAAAATTGGAAGGGAATACAATTAGATGCTTTGTATGTGAACTAGTTAGGCAGTATATGGTGGATGTAGTCCTTTATTTGAATCACATTATGGATTGTAGATGAACAACTATGAATCTTATGTATATATAACGGCTAGATATTGTAAGCACTCTTTTGCATAACTATTTTGTGGGTTCAAGTTTGTTCTCAATTATTGGAGGTTTAGTTTATTATTGGCATATGGGCTGAATTATAATTTCAGGTTGTTATATAATGATTGAGGTAGGCATTTTAAGTTTGACGAGTATATCGATTAAAAAATAGAGTTATGATTTGAAGGGTATTAAGTTATGATAAGTTGGCTAGTAATTGATTTACATAAGAGGTTTAATTCAATCGCTAGATAATACGAATTATAAGGTCAATTAACACTACAATTGATTTTTGGGGAAATGCATCCTATTGGTTTTAGTTATTTTCGTAGTTCTCCCTAAAGAACTTATTTGATAAGCACTATTAAGATGAATTGTCAAGGAAACTATGATGAGGTAACATATTGTGTGAAGAGGTTTGATGATTTAGACTGCCATCACAGAGATGTTTGAGTTTGGGTTTCCTGAATAAGACAAAGTTATGATTTATCAAATTGGTGACTTTAGATGTTGAGCAACTGCCGAGAAATCCGAACAAAACCAGGATAAGATCATTTGATGGGGAATTAGATAACAACTATTTGATGATATCGAATTTTGAGTTTAAGTTTTATTTTTGGATGCTTGCGTGATTTGGATTGAAGTATTGAATTGCCAGATTAAGTTCGAGTAAGGTGGAATTAACGATTAGATTTGATTATCAAGTGTAACTAGAATTTCTTGCCTTGGATCAATTTTTTTTCGGATTTGTAAGAATTCAGAGGTCAGTAGTGGTAAGCTGTCAGCTTTTTAGATTGATGATTGGAATCTAGAAAATTTATCTTTTGATACTTTACCGTCAATATCAGTTATGTGTTAAGATACCTAGGTATAGATAAGATATACAACAAAACCATATGCGAGTATTTTAATCACTCTATACCTTATTTAATTGTTTCCATATATTGAAATTCATTAATATTTATCATTACCATTCTCACTTAGTTGACATGGAGATTGATTTATGTTAATGAAATTGTTTCCATTTCCCGTTCTCGTATCCCGTTTGGCGTGTTAGGGCAATCAACCGAACAGGTTGCCTGTTGGTGTTTGCTCGACTACACATGTGCCTATTCCCATGTTTTTGGTCGGGCTGGAGACGGCGGTGAAACTTGGGTCGTAGTATTGGTATATTCCCGAATATGATGAACTCTGGGTATAAACCCATAGCTAAAGAGTCGTGGAGCCACTCGGAGGAATAAGGAGTAGGGAGGCTTCGGCCAGTGTGAGTTGGAGAATGCAACAAAACCATATGACAATTAGAGGTTAAGCTTGGAACGAAGAAAATAGCGACTTGGGATTTTAAGCTTGAAATTGTTAAATCTACAATTTCTTATGGTGAAAAGGAATTTGTGGACCAAATTCTTTAAAGGAGGGGAGTATGTGATACCCCACATTTTATAGACCTAAAATTTTATTTGAGATAACTAATAAATTATGTTTCTAATAATTTATAGTAGTATTATTTATTAGCTTAGAATAATTTTTAGTATGTATTTGACATTATTATTCTTTATATCGACCTAATTTTTGTATTATATTTAGATTAATATTATATATTTTTTTGATTGATTTTATTTAGTTAATTATTTATCATATACATTTTGTTTACTTGTTGAAATTTAATTTTTTTTACCAATGCATATTACTTAATTAAGTATGCATTACTAAATTTTCATTTGTTAAGATTAGAATCATATTATTTTATAATTTAAATGGATATAATATTTTTTTTAGTTATTTGGGCTAAATGAATCACAATTAATTATATCACTTTGGATATAAGTTAATTACTTTGGCACATCTATATATTTTCAGCACTTTTATAATTAATACTAAAGCCCACATTCTAAGCCTAGCAATTTTCAGCATCAAGCCCACACCCAAGCCCACAACCAAACCCAACCTAAACTAAAAAGTCTACCCATTTAGGGACATATAAATACCCTCAAACCCTAATTCTAATTCATTTTTCAGATTTCTTCACACATTCTCACACACTATTAGGTGCAGCTCTCCCGCCTCTCCCCACTCCCCGGCGGCGCCAGCCACCGCCGCCCACCTTCACCGGAAATTTTTTTCCCATATTTTTTTCTTCTTTTTCTTTTTCTATTTTCTCCTCCCTCTTTTCCTTTCACCCCCCTATCGCACGCCGCCACCGGCCACCACCGCCGGCAGCCACCTTTTCTCCCTTGTTTTACTTTATTCCCCTCTTCTCCTCTTTTTCTATTTTTCCGGCCCCCACCGCTGTCCGCAGCCACCATTCACCGCAAGAAAATTTCGTCGGTAACCACCACCACCACTAACAGTCGCCGCCACCCGACCACCACCATTCGCCGTACTCCTTCCGGCATATCTACCAATATGGGTGAAAACTTTAAACATTAATTTTTTTAAAGTGGGAAATTATTATTTTACACACACACACACACATATATATATATATATATATATATATATAAACTGAATTTGCATTTCTCCTTAAACAAGCATGAAGTTGCCTGGTTAATTTTCTTATTAAGTTGTGTATATTTGTGATTTTGTGTGATGATAAGGACTTGAATTAAATAAAAAAAAATCCAATAAAAGTATAGTACCAAATATATATATATATATATATATATATCTATATATATTTCAAAGTTGATTACTTTAATCGTTCATTTGGGCAGTGTTATTCCAAAGGGGTGAATATTATTTTGATTATTTAGTAGGTTAAATCTTATTATATCAAAAATGTATCTTCATAAAGTATAATGTGGAATATAATTATTTGTGCCATAAATTAGGTTACTTTATTTTAATTGACAAAAAAAAAATTGGTGACAAAATGATAAAATACCATAACATCAATTTATTTATTCATATAAATAAGATTCTTAACCATCTTTCCAAAATCCTCATCTTAAGACCAAAAATAGATGTTTTATTAGGGAATGAGGGAACTTCTCATATGCGAGATAGACGAATTTTATTAGTAATCGTTAATATTAGGAATTTATATTCTTGTATTGCAATGTCATGTATGCGAGTATTTTAATCACTCTATACCTTATTTAATTGTTTCCCTATATTGAAATTCATTAATATTTTATCATTACCATTCTCACTTAGTTGTCATGGAAATTGATTTATGTTAATGAAATTGTTTCTATTTCCCGTTCTCGTATCCCGTTTGGCATGTGTAGTTTAGGGCAATCAACCGAACAGGTTGCCTGTTGGTGTTTGCTCGACTACACGTGTGTCTATTCCCATATTTCTGGTTGGGCCGGAGACGGCGATGAAACTTGGGTCGTAGTATTGGTATATTCCGAAATATGACGAACTCTGGGTATAAATCCACAACTAAAGAGTCATCGAGCCACTCAGAGGAATAAAGAGCCGTGAGGCTTCGACTTGGTGAGTTGGAGAACGCAATAGGGTTCGGTGTTTGATCAACATCGACCCTGCGTTTATTTTGTGTATCCCGTTGGATTTTAAAATGGGGCATAAAACTTTGTCCGTTTTAAAATTGGCGTGAATCACTGAAATGTGTTTTTACGTATTTGTGCTAATATTGTATTTGAAGCAGCAACCTGAACATCGTGAGGTTAGTACAATATATATATCATTTCGATACCATTGCAATATCATTTGTGTATAATTTGCTTATTCGTGATATTGCCTACTTGTGTAGTGGTATTTGTTTGGTAGGTTTTATAATTAACATTAGTCTTGACAATTCTGCATTCATTTGCATGCATGAAATATTTTTGTTCTCTAAACTACTAACTCAAAGAATTTCTTTCAAGTTTTTATTAATAACTCTTACATTCCCATTCCCCTACCCACTGAGCTCGTTTAGCTCACCCCACGTTGTTTTTTCTAAAAATTTTTAGAGATACATGTACCTGAGTCCGGACACCAAGACAAGAGCAACGCAAAATCCGAATCGTGTTGTGTCATTTCTCTGATTTTGCCTTAAGCATTTCGAAGTGTAATTGTACTAATTCTGGTTATTTTTTAGAGATAATTATTTTTAACCACCTCAACTTTACCCCTTTTTACACTTCCCAACCTAGACTTTTATTTTTAACCTTTTGCATCCTGAACTACGAAAATAATTACTCTTTGCAACTTTTGGACCATTTTGCCCTAGGATTTTATTCTTTAATAACAATAGTTCTAGTTATCCCTTTAAACTCTAATTTGTGGGCATTGCTCCATAAGGATAAATATATTGCATTATACAATAATCAAAAAGTTTTCACTCCCTAATCAATTTGTTTTTCGGATTTTTCGAGAAATAAGAACCCGATATTTCTGTAACTTGTTTTGTTCGTGGCATTGTTACACCTACTTAGATCCAGTCTCTATTCGTGAGGTTTTAAATGGATCATGTCGTTTCACCTATAAACTCAACAAGACATACTTATATCCAGATCTTATTTCAAGTAATTATCCTTATACAAATTGGGTCTTTAGATCAAAATGAAAATAGTCCATTACGACCATATCGTGCCCAACATGCTTCCGTAAAATTAATAAATCCCTTAAAATTCATACCTCTTTTGACCGAAACAACACCGGGTTAAGTGGTTCGCAACGCCACCAGTCGGAAAATTACTGGCCCCAGATCGTTTGACAAACAGCTCCTCACTGTTCAACCTCACCTCGGGAAGATGATCTCGCAAGTTATCCGACTCCTTCGTAAATCGCCAAAGACCTTAGCTCGTTTCCTACTCCAAGACGTAAAGTAATTCTTCAAAGGGGATTGATCAATAGTACATCATGAACACATGTTGAACAAACAACCTTTATTTTATTAAGAACTTAAAGAAAATTTATTACATTAGTAATCTCCTTTTGGGAGGAGAATACTTGTTTAGCCTCTCATGTATGAGGCTTGCATACCGAAAATACATAAAAACTTAAAACTAAAACACTCAAAATATTACAAATTTTTCACTCGATTTTATTCTAAGAAAACTAAGGAAAATGTTCGATGATCTCACTTCCTTCAAATCCCGCATTTATAGAGGTAAGTCCGGACTTGAAATTCGGACTTCAAATCTTATTGAGATGTAAGACGTCACCGCTACGCCATACTCCTGAATTATTACGCGCCACCGCCTTCCTTCTCTTTCCGCGTGACTCAACCCATGTGATGGTTGTCGGGGAATCTTTTAAAAAGTTGGTCTGCGTGGTCCCCGAGGAAAACGCGTCTTGTGAGTGGGCCCTTGTCCTTTCCAGTGTATGGTCTGTCGGTCGGGTTTGGGTCGAAACCTTTCCCAAACTCGGGTTCCTTCGTTCGGGGCATGCTTGACAGATCCCGGTCGATCCAACGGCCAACATGCGCCATGTTACTGCATTTCCGGTAAGTTTCTTTGCTCGCCGGAATCTTGTTTTCCCCGGAGAATTCTCCTTTTGGTTTCGAAGAGTTCCTCCGCAAATCCTGGTTGATCCGGTCATCGAATTCAAAAGGAAAGATCCATTTGCCGACTGAAGAACTTAAATGGATATTTGACTTTGTCCATTTCGATTAGACAAACCCAAAGACCCCATGCTCGTCCGGTAGAAGCTTCGTCTTTAAAATGCTCCTACTAACACTGGTCCTTCTTAGGTGAAGTCGCTTTAATGTATTTTAAAGCATTTCCATCCGGTCTTCTTAGCTTGATGAAATGAAAAGCTTCATTAAAGCTTTCTTCGCCTGGTTCGTGTGAGCCGCACTTATAAAATACGAGTTCCAAAATATCGCCCGGCCAAGTGTGGATTATCGCCCAGGTCTCGTAAACCGCTTCCCAATCCATTTCGGTAATTTTGAAATTTCGGGAATCCTGGTGACACAAAGATAGATCAAGCTAAAGCTCCAAAAGTATACCATTCGTACTTCATTTGGATGACTTCTGGTTTCATCCAAACTCGGGATACTTGCCTCGAGATATCAACCATTGTTTTCCTGGGTTAATACTTGTCTTGTAACCGGTTTCTCCCATTGCCTCCGATATACCGCATAGGAGAAATCTTAATCTCATCGGTTTGAACCTTAGATTTGTTTTTCGTGGGCCTAAGATTCAACTCTCCTCTTTACCCCGCAGGTCCGGGTTGACTTGAAGACTCGGCCGTGACACACGGAGCTTCAACATTCGTTCAATTTGTACACCTCGGGGATGCATCACCGCAACACTTGTGATTATGGTACTTGAATCCATAACCTCCGGTTAGAGCCCCGTACTCTCTCGGCCCCTTTTTGCACCGTAGGAGATGCGGCCTGGAAGAGAGGCCTTGCGGCCGCTAAGAACAATTGTCCTTGAGCGAATCGGCATGCTCGTATTTGACTAAAAACGGATTTATGGTCAGCCTGTTGAAGTCGCCCGAAGAACTCGTGCATTGAGACATAACGTCCCAAAATCTCGCTTCTAGACTCTCAGGGTTTTCCCCGAGATGTCTTACTCGTTTAAGGACCTCACAAGAATGCGCCCTTCCATCTCGTGTCAAGAAATGCAAGAATATTTTCATGAGATTTTATAATGACAATATCATAATCATAATATTGACATTCACTTGCCATCTAAGTAATCGAGCCTTTTCTCGGTTTTGATTCAATTTTGTTTTTTTAAAAGCCTTGACACTTGAATTATCAATTTTTAAAGTAAACTTTTAGCCAAGAAAATAACGCCATTTTTAAAAGCTTTCTCGATCGCAAAGAATTCTTTCTCGTTGATATGCCATCTGTTTGCTTCATCGGGTGTGAATAAACCGCAATATCTCGCATGGCACTTCTTCATTTGGTGTGACCTTAGTAAGAATCGCCGCCACCAATCATCACGGCATCTCGTATATAGAACCGATTCGTCCTCGTCTTGGGAATCGCAAGCTTTGGAAGCTTTTTACAAACTTCTTTAAGTTGCTTAATCCCTTTCGATGTTCATCTTCCCATTTGAATATCGATCTTTTTTTTTAAGCAATGGGCTAAACACCTTTCCGTAGTATGCCAGATTGTTAATGAACATTCCAAAGAAAATTAACAACTCCAAGAAAACTCAAGCCGCTTCTTGTCTTTCGCCAGTGTATCCGAAATCCCGTATCTTTTCCACAATATGATTTTGTAGAATAATTCCGATTCATCGATTTCAATTCCGAGGAATTCAATGCCTTGTTGCGACACGATTCTTCTTCTCTCGAAAGCACTAATCCTTCTTTGTGACAAACATCTCAAAATATCTCCAAATGTTTGAGATGTTCCTTCATGTTCTTTGATGCGATAAGTATGTCATCAATATATACGAACATGAAACTAAAATAATCTTTGAAGAGATTATCCATTTTTCTTTGATATATTTGGGGTGCGTTAGCCAATCCCATAGGCATCACATTCCAAATATAGTGTCCCTGTGGTGTAGAGAAAGCTGTAAACTTCTTACTTTCTTCCTCCATCTTAATCGGTAGAATCCGGACTTGCAATCGAACTTTGAGAATATCTTGGCACCTTTGATGCGATTAACCGTGATGTTCTCTACTTGGGATATAGTATCCGTCGAATTCCAAAATGCTATTAATCCCTTTGTAGTTAATAACAAGTCTTGGCTTTCCTCTTTTGATTTCTCCATGGTTTCTGACTAAGAATCCTGGACTGCTGTATGGAAAAACTCCTAGTGAAATTAACTTAAGGTCAAGATGTTCCTTAAGTATCTTTTGCATATCCTCACGATCCGCCTGGTTCATAAGGATTGGTTTGAATCTTACGAACTCGTACTCCTTTCCAGGTTTAACCTTTAAGGAAGCTTTAAGCTCGTTCTTATCCCACCAAGCCAAAGGATCTTCATTGTAATTCCTTTGGATCTTCTTCTTGATATCCTCGAGTGATATTTGTTCCTCTATGGTTACATCACTGTGGATTTTCCATTAGACTCATCCATAATTCTCGCAATGGCTTCCGGAGTGACTCGTTCTTCTCCTTGTACTCTGAATGAATACAAGTTATTATCCCATATCTTCGATCCTTCCTGGATGGAACCAAATTGTCTATAGGATAATAAAGCTTCACCAAATTTCCTTCGATCCGCCATTTTTGGATTGCGATGTTTGGCTTCATCACCACGCTTGCTGCGAAAATTAATGGGCATTTTTTCGTAAAATGCTTCCCCGCGATCTCTGGACAATAATCTTATGATCACATAAGGTTGTGAAAATAAGTCTTCTCGTCTCGTTCTCTCTTGTGTGAACCGCTTGAATGTTTGTAGGAAATTGTTTCCCAAAGAAAATATCGCACTGTATCATGGAAATAGATTGGTGGCGTCTTTACTTTGTACCATGGGCACGCCCGCGCCTCCGATCATTATTTTTGCTTGTCTAATTCCCTTAAGGATAAGAATCCTTTTAGAGAAATCTCTTCCGCAATGGCTGGTAAATCTTCTCCAATTTCTTTAGGAAAAACATCCGGCTTTGTAAAAGACATATTCCAAAGACTGAATCAATATAGGCGGCGAAATACTCGGCCTTGTATTCAACATATAACATTCCAATAGAAATGTATATGGAGAATGGACTAGTGGTCATCTCGATTCTCAGTATCTTTTATTAGCCATTGAACTCCATTCTGTCTTGTAATCTTTCCCAAGGTTTATGATCCTCAAGAAATTCAATTCCCAGTATTAATTGTTCGGGATCTTTCCCGCAACTCCCTGTGATAGTCACTCAATTTCACCTATCTTCGGTTTCCTTGATACCGCCCAACTATTGGTTGTTGGAGATAATATAGAACATCACAAGGAAAAATATTATCCTTTTGAGTGATGTCGAATATTACTTCAACTTCTCGCCATTTCTCGGACATTTCAGCTCTCTCTGCTGTTTTGAAAACATCCGGGATATTTGAATCGTATTTGGTCTCCTTTCTTCCCAACGGCCGCTACTTGTCATTCTCGTCTGTTGGAAAGACATCCTTCCAGGCTCAACTCGAGACTTCGACTTTTGTTGAAGATAGTTGATCTTGTATTTTCATATCGATCTCCTTGATGGTTGGAGACTCAATAATTTCGGTAAAACCACCCTAGCAAAGTCCTCGAAGATTCTTGGGACTTCAATAAATTCTTTTCTCAAGAATACTTCTGAATGATGTGTATTCGAGAGAGCATAGGAAATCTTGTATGTGATCGAGTAAGGCCTGTTTCCTTCTTTCATCAAATCGACTCTTTTGAAATCTTGATGAAGGGTTAGGACTCTCTCAAGTCTTGATCTCCCGGATTGTATGCAATTCTAGGATAGACATTAAATGCCAATTTCCCGCATACAAATTTCTCAGAATCGCTCCAAGGCATGAATCCTTGAGATGCGAGATTCGCTTGTCAAAGATAGCAAGATTGAGAGGCGAATCTATTTCTTCTTTGAATGTTGCTTTTATAATTACTCTTATGGCTCCGATATGAATCCATGAGAGTGTATTTGCAACTTCTCTTTTAACTTTGCTTTTGATCTCTTGTATTTCTCTAATAGGGACCAACCGCATCTCGATCAGTTCTTGGTAAACTCCATCGGAATAGCAAATTCTCCGGTTGTTACCCCGTGGTTAATTTGGTGTTTTCTATTACGAAACCCAATCTTATCCAATGCTTTTTCCATAGCTCCAATTGTAAATCCATCATAGACTTGAAGCTTTGGATCTTCTTTCATAATTCTCATAAGGGTTTTATGAGAAACCGTCATGTGAGAGAGGAATCCGACATATCCTCCCGATCGTTTGTCAAGAATTTCTTCTTCACTCGATTTCGAAAGCCGAGTCACTTCCATCGCCGAATATATCTCTTCTTCATAGATGCTCTCATCTCGAGGGAATATCCTCAAATTGATACACCTGTATTAAATCATGATAATAGACGCTTCTTCGATTTTCGGTGTGGCCTCGAACTGCGACTCGACTCGTTTTTGATTGTCCGGGCAATCCGTTGAGATATGCCCTCTTGCTCGCATGTCCAAAGAATTACATCTTTGAAACTTTCATTAGCTCTAGTGTGAGCACGCCGAAAGTTCTTCTCCCCGTATTTCTATCGGTACTTGCTTGATTAGAACCTGATGAAGAGGCTCTACTCCCGCCAGGCCTGGTCTTTGCCTTGCCCGATTTATAACTTCGGGCCTTTTATTTTGACCAAAACCTTCTAGGTCTCCATGAAGACCTACTTCTTTTTGTTGTTGTTTCCTCGGCGGTATGGATGGCTTCTTTCATTCTTCTTCTTGTGCCGCTTTGATTGACCTCCCACAACTGTTGGGATATCATTATCCACGCAACATAGAGGAACTGTTTTGTTAATTCCTCTTAATCTTTTGTAATTCTTGTATAGAGTCGCTTGGTAACACCATTCGATAACTTGGCCTTTAGGAAAGACATTTTTCTGGCCACAGTTTCTACTTCAGCTCCACCCTTGTATTCCCTGATAAGCATTTCTCTCCAGGGACTCGGAATTTTGGCAAAGAATAGTTGTGCAGCTTCTTTTTCTTCAATCTTGGATTTCCACCGGTATTCGTTGAACAACTTGATATATTCGTCAATATGACAAATATCCAGTAACTCAAGGCTATAGAGGGCTTGTTTATATTTCTTTCTTTTTTCATCCTCTAATCCTCGAAATAACCCGTGCCGATGAATTGGATTTTGAATAGTTTTGCCATACCATCGACAATTCCTTTAAGTGATTCCGATGTGACCGAACTTTTCGTACTAGCATCGGTCATATCCAGCAATCTTCACCGATCCTTCAAGACTCATTTCAAGGAGTAAAATGAATGAATCCTTTGTAAGATCGAGGGTTCTCATTTGAAATTCTCATAGTCAAGCCCATTCATCAATGAGAACTTCTCTATTTTTAAAATCTGGGGATGTCCAGATTTAACATCAACCCATACGGATGTATTGGGTCGAGGTGCGATCTTCCATAAGGCGCCGATAAACATTCGCCTTCCGGTGAGGTTGTCAGTTCCCGCAAGAGGGTTTCGACCTCCTCCGCCCCCGAAAGTGGATCACTCCCCGTCATGAAATCCCCGCATGTGGCATCCTTTCATCCCGAGCTCCATGATGTGAACCCGCATTTCTTCGACGTTAGGATTAATCGGTGGCGGTGGTGGAGGAATGGTCTACCTTGTGGGTCATAGGTAACAAAGCCGATTGTTCATCTTTAAATCCACAATACCTAATCCCGCATGAAGGATTCTCGCAGTCGTGTAGATCTTTAAGATTCATCTTTTCCATATCCATCTTTTTAATTTTTGATGGATTTTCCTTTGATTAGAGCAATGAGCTTCTTCTCATCCGTCATTTTTCGTATGACTTTGGTTGGTTTCCTTTTGGTGTAAATAGGTATCGCCCCAAAATCAATACGTTTCCTTCCTCTCGATGAACTTGGCATGTCCTCCAGGTTTTTGACTCGCTTTGAATATCATGAAGGAGTTCAAGAGTTTTTCGACGATATTTCACCATCGTCTCCATCGGTTCTCGATCGATGAACTTGTCTGGTAGATGAATATGGCGGTTGCCATTTTCCGCACCGTCTTCGATTTCTCTAAGATCTTCGGAGATCTTAGATTTGTCTGAAGTATCTCGCCCACTTCGTACTCCATCGTGAATCATTGTTCTCGATGGGAATTTTCATGAACCGTTTCTTGAAGGTTCATCAAGTGAACATATAGGTCCAGTTGAGCATCCAATCGCATAATATTCTCAGCCGCATTTTGCATTGCGCTTAAGGTTTCCCATCCTTCCTTCCTTTTCTTCATGTTGGTATTCCCAATATGAAACCTGGTCAAGGTGTTCTTGTGCATACATCGTCAATATTTGACGATATGTCTGTAAGGGGTACATCTCGGACATCGGTCAGGATCCATAATCTCGAGTAATTTCTCCTCACCAATTGTTAATTACATAAATGTAATAAATTTAATCGAAAGTTCTTAATAAACCAAAGCTCGATACCATTTTCGAGGATCGCCAAGACCTTTGGGAGTAATCAAAGAAAATGCAAGAAATTTATCGTCCAGGTTGCAAAAGTGTAACAACTTTAAAGTTTAGAGTGTAAACTACAAACCAACTTTCCAAAACCAGGGGTAAAACCGAATTTTATGCAAAGTGTAAAATTTTGTAAAGTTTAGGTTGCAATCAGTAACTTTTCAAAGTTCGGGTTGTAAAGTGTAAAAACCCGTATAGTTTGGGTTGATTAAAAACGTTATCCCTATTTTTTATGTGTTATTTGTTATTATTAAGTTTTATAAGTTAAGACTTCCACTGCAATATTTGTAATATACTTAGTTTATGTAATTGGATTTACTTTGTAATTGTTTTTGGTAGACTTAGATCCCTAGCTCTATAAGTTTAAAGTATCGTAATTTTGGACAAACACGCTTGTGGAACTTAAGTTAGTGGATATTCGGAGTATGTTATTCGTTAATTGAGACCGTTGTGATTATTTTTGGTTTATTAAATTTGGGGCGTTAAAAAAAATGAATATGTTAGTTAACATAAAATAATCTAGAATATTGTTATTTAATATGAACTATATTAAATTTATTTTATAGCAAATAAACTTTCCTAAAAAATAAACATATGAATTGAATCCCATTAAATTAATTTAAAAATAATATCTGGGACAATTGGGTCATCTAATAAAGGAATATGAGGATAAAATAATATTTTAATTGTATAAGGGGGTAAAGTGATACAAATCGAGAGTACAAGGGGGTAAAGTGATACAATTGAAAGTACAAGGGGGTAAAGTGAGATTCAATGAGAGTATAGGGGTAAAGTGAGATTTACCCTTTTTTAAAAAGGAAAATATCATTTCTTTTTAAAATTAACTAATTTTTCTCTTTCATTTCACATTTCTCAATACCCAATTATACTATTTATTTCTCTCTCCTCCTCCTATTCACATAAATAATTTCGGTAATTTCTTTAATTCATCCCAGTTTTGTTATTTTTCTCTTAATATTGATAACAAAAAGCATAAAATGAGATCCATATTATTTATTTTTGGTTCAATTTTTTTTATATTCAATTTTTTTACATTATGTTTTACATTATTATTCCACAAAAAATTCCACAAACAATCAATATCTATTAAAGATTCCCCATCACATCAACATAATTATTATTTTTTCTCTATCCATTATACTTTCAATTTCAAAAAACATTTCACCACTATTCACTCAGAAAATAAAAGTGGACTGAACAAAAGTATGACCAATCACAGCCTCATTAATGCTCAATATTCCGATTTGGGTAAGTTCAATAGTGTTATTTTGGGAATTCTTTTGTTGCTTTAGAGGATGTGGTTGATATGGATATGGCTATCGACAAAAAGGGTGACAAGGATAAGGTCGTAGCGTTGGATATGCACGTGCTTGCTAGCTCGGCTCACGGCTTCGCTTTAGAATCCTCGCAATTCAATGGGAATATTCGTTGGCTACTTTGGATGCACATTCACAATTGGATAACACATCATTGAATACTGCATCTAGGGTACCCCCACCCTTCACGAGGGACACCATGCCCACTTTTTCTGATATCAAGAGGTGGCTGCGGACAGTTCAATACAAGTTGGCCAAGCCCATTCGCCCTCTTTTTTCGATTTCGGGAATAATTTCAATCGCAAATTGAATAATAATAATACCTTGACCGGTAGAAATTCATGCATTAAGATCATTTTATCATACAATTTCTTGGTCTTTTCCTTGTATATTTTGGCATTCTCATAGGAATCATTTCGAAATTCCTCCATCTCATCAAGTTGCAACAGTTTATTCTCACCAACTGACTTTAAGTCGAAATTAAACTTTCTTTACTGCCCAATATGCATGATGCTCAAGCTCTACGGCAAGTGACATGCCTTCCTAAACACCAAGTGATATGGGGACATACCAATAAGCGTTTTAAAGGCCGTTCAATATGCCCAAAGCGCATCATCCAATTTATGAGCCCAGTCCTTGCGATTACAACTCACAGTCTTCTCAAGGATTTGCTTCACCTCGCAATTTGAAATTTCAGTTTTTTCATTCGATTGCGGGTTGCAGCCTAAAGCAACCTTGTGCCTTACACCAAACATAGAGAAAAGGTTATTAAACAGTTTAGTGCAAAAATGAGTATATTCATCACTAACAATATCCCTAGGAGTGCCAAAAATAGTGAATATGTGCTTGTGTAAAAATTTCAACACTACTTTTGGCATCATTAGTAGGTGTAGCAATTGCCTCCACCCATTTAGATACATAATCAACCGCCAAGAAGGATATTGACATGTCCAAATGAAGGGGGAAATGGACCTATGAAGTCAATCCCCCAAACATCAAACAATTCTACGTCCATCATGTTGGTGAGAGGCAACTCATGATGTCGAGAGATGGTGCCAACTTGCTGGCATCTGTCATAAGTCTATAAAAAAGTATAACAACCTTTGAATAAAGAAGGCCAATAAAATCAGATTGTAATACCTTAGCAGCCGTGCGGGTCATCCCCAAATGACCACCGTAGAGGGTTGAGTGGCAATGCTATAGAATCTCATCCACTTCCTCTCGATGCACACACCGGTGAATAACTGAATCTGCACGCCTCTTGAACAAAAGCGGATCATCCCATAGATATGATTTAACATCATGCAAAAATTTATTCTTCTTGTGAGAAATCAAATCCGGAGGCAAGACTCCACCAGCCAGATAGTTCACAAAATCAGCATATCATGGAAGATGAGTTTCTACTAAAAAAATACGCTAATCCGGGAAAGACTCCTGAATAGGAGCTTCAATTAGCTCGTCGGGCTGTTCCAACCTTGATAGGTGGTCGGCTACCACATTCTCACTACCCTTCTTATCCCGAATATCTATATCAAATTCTTGAAGAAGGAGAATCCATCTAATCAGTCATGGTTTCGCATTTTTCTTCGCAAAGAGGTACCGAATAGCAGCATGATCAGTATAGATAATGACTTTGGTACCCACTAAGTAAGCCCCGAACTTGTCAAATGCAAACACTATTACTAGCATCTTATTTTCCGTGGTGGTGTAATTTTGCTGGGCGTCATCCAATGTCCAGCATGCATAATAGATGGCCTTGAAAATTTTGTCTCGGCTTTACCCCAACACAACCCATACTGCATAATCAATAGCATCACACATAAGCTCAAAGGATTGTGTCTAATCTGGTACCACCATAATGGGAGTAGATATAGGTGCCTTCTTAATGTGCTCAAAAGCCTTCAAAACAAAGATCATCAAAACAAAAAGGCACATTTTTTTCAAGAAGATTACATAAGGGCTTGGTTATTTTAGAAAAATCTTTAATAAATTTCTGATAAAAACCAGCATGCCCTAAGAAACTCCCAATCCCTTTTATATTTTTCGGTGGTGGTAATTTTTCAATCGCCACTATATTAGCTCGATCCACTTCCAATCCTACAACAGACACCCTATGACCAAGTACAATACCCTATTTCATCATGAAGTGACATTTTTCTCAATTAAGCACTAAATTGGTGTCTTGGCATCTTTATAAAACCAGAGATAAATTATGGAGGCATTGATCAAAAGAATTACCAAATACTGAAAAATCATTCATAAAAACCTCCATAATTTCCTCCACCATGCCATAAAAAATAGACATCATACATCTCTGAAATGTGGCTGGTGGATTACACAACCCAAAAGGCATCCTGCGAACAAAGGTATCATAAGGGCATGTGAATGTGGTCTTCTCCTCATTCTCTAGAGCAATAACAATTTGATTATAGCCCGAAAATCCATCCAGAAAGCAGTAGCAGTCATATCCAGCCAATCTATCCAACATCTAATCAATAAAAGGTAAGGGAAAATGATCTTTGCGAGTGGCTTTGTTCAGTTTTCTATGATCTATGCACACTCGCCACCTAGTCACTGTACGTGTATAAATTAATTCATTATTGGATTTTTTTACCACAGTCATCCCCGACCCCTTTTTTTTGGAACTACTTGAACGGGATTTACACATGAGCTATCAGATATGGTATAAATGATGCCAACCTTAAGCCACTTAAGAACTTCAGCCTTAACTACTTCTTTCATTGCTGGATTAAGCCGTCTTTGGTGCTCAATAGAGGGCTTGTAAGAGTCCTCCATGAGGATTTTAATTATATGCATCAATATAGAAGGCCCGATTCCCTTCAAATCGCTTATGGACCACTCGGTCGGGAAAATGTTTTATGTTTTCTCAAAATGCGCAACAATTTATCTAACTCTGAAGGGGTAGAGACGTGGAGACTATTACCTGTGACACCCTGAATTTTAGCGATGTGAGATACGATGTTTAGTGATTTATTTATTTGGTTAAGAACACGAACCCATTATTAATGAAATGCGACCCGACTTTTACTTATTCTTCCGACGTCAATTACGTCTTTCTCATTTTTGAGCTTATCGATTTTATATTCTCCTCTAGTATTATTACTTGATCGGTTAACTACGAACTTAGAAATATTAGACCCTCGAAAATTTAGAGTACATTTCGACCCTTATCCTAATATTTCATCTTATTCAATAATTTATTTCAACCAACTTTCAATCAATTTTTTTTAAATACTTATTTATTATTTCACATCTTTAATTTTTAAATTTCTAAATATCTAATTATAGATATTTATATATTTTATTTTCTTTCAATTTTTATAAAAAAATTATTTTTTTTAAAAAAAATTATTTTTTTATTATATAAATAAATTCGAAAATTACCAATTATAAAATGGGAGGTTATTTAATTTTTTTAAAGCCTACAATTTAAAAATGTATCCTACAAAACCCACTACATCTTGGTCAAACAAAACAAAATAATTTCCCTAAAATCTAGCTTTTGGCTCCATGTCCTTAATAAAGTAACCTAGTCATATTCTTTGGTCGAGATCTCCTAATTACTCCACCACTAATTATCATCTAACCAACACAAACTAAAAATCCTCCCACAAACCTCCAACAATTCGATCATTATAGGATTGAAGTGATCGAAACTTCATTTTTTTCACTACACTTATTCCAAACTCTCTTAACACTCTCTCCTCTCCAAACTTAGTTAAAATTACAAGAACTTCCTCCCCCTACCTCAAGCAATTTCGAACCACATCAAGCCAAGATAAAGAAAATTCTTCTTCTTCTTCAATCACTCCTTAAAATCTTCAAGCCTACGTCATTCCCTACTAATTTGAGTTATTTTCTATTTTGACGTACACTTAGAGGTTTCCATTTGAAGTCATTAAGGAGACTTGGACATAAGCTTGAAAGGACTTTCAAGACATCCCTAGAAATCAAGATATCAAGGTAAATTTGAGGTTTTAACATCTTTTTCTTTTTCCATTTTGGTTTCAAATTTTAAAACCAAAATTATATTTTAAGGTGAATTAGGGGTTGACCTTTGGAGCTTGGTTAAAAGGTGTAAAAGTTCATAAGAAGATCATCATTTTAGACTCTAAACTCACAACTACACAAGGTAAGTATAGGATTCTTAGTTCTTATTCGAATTTCTTCCTCTTTACCACAGAATCTTCATATTCTAAATCCAATTCGTGTAATGTTGGCACTTAGGGGCTGCCTATTAAGTGAAAGTCGAAATTCTCGAGAGTTAGTGAGAAAATACCGCTTCTAGACCTATCAACCGAACAACATAAGGTGGGTGAATATTATTTCTACAAAAAATACATCATTCTTTCTATTAGTGCACAAAAATGCATGCTCATGTGATAATATGATATTTTATAAATTTCGAGTCCGTAATTGAAACTTATCGAATTTTAGAACCCGTTAGGGAATGTTCTCCTTAGTAAAAATAATTTTATTTTTAAAATTGTTAAGGGCCTCGAAGTTGAGATTTTCTAATTCGATTACATTATAAATATTTTAGGAGATATTTCTTACTTGTCTAATAAAAATATCGAGCACATAATGCGTCGAACCGAATATTAAAACCGGCTAGATTATCCGCCCGATAACTAGACCGCGAGTTTTGTTTGGAAATAAATACCGGGTATCATGTGATCAAGATCACTCCGGACTTGCTAACTGATTTTATCAAATTTTCGAACGAGCAATATAGTACTTGGAAGAGAAATCTTGAAGTGAAGAATAAGTGAAACGTAAAGTGGAAGTGAAATGTGAAGTGAAGTAAAATTTGAAGTGATATGTGAAGTGAAGTGAAATTTAAAATGAAACGTGAAATGAAATGTGAAGTGAAATGATAAGTGGAAGTGAAATTGAGAATGAAAGTGAAAAGTAAAGTGAAAATTTAAAGTGGGATAATTTGCTTCGGCTTTATCCAAGTGATGTGGGATAATTTGCTTCGGCTCTATCCGAGTGGGATAATTTGCTTCGGCTTTATCCAAGTGATGTGGAATAATTTGCTTCGGCATTATCCAAATGGCGTGGGATAATTTGCTTCGGCTTTATCCGATTGAAAGTGGAAGTAAATTTAATAAAATAATAATAAAGCTTGACTGATTCTGACCAATCTAACATAATGGTTAATGGAAAATCTTTATACAAACAACAAGACAAAGTCATATGCACTTCATGCATTGCTTTTCATGAAACGATTTTTCGTGCATAAAAACCAGCCACAATCACACACCGACACCCACCCACTGAGAATTTTTGTGCTCACTCCACCTCTTTTATCAACCAGAGGATGAAGAGTTGTATTAAGACAATGGCGACGATGGATCTCAAGACGTAGCTTAGATCTGTATTGTATTATGGACTTTATTAAGACGATGGATTTTATTTGTGATGATTTAGACTTTGGACTTATTTAATGTAATAGCAGGGCGTAGGACCCTGAATAACAATTATTATGTTGTATTTTATTTCTTTTAGATTCCTCTGCAACCATACTCTGACTTAGTTATTCCCTTATTTATAATTAGTTGGGATTTTATCATTCTATTGACGTATGTTGGAGGATAAATAAGTCAGCATGGTAAACCGACATAAGCTTGGTAAATTGTGTCACGGCTTCCATTTTGGGCGTGACATTTGTGATGTTTTTCATTCTCACCCAAAAATGCATACCGGAGATGTGCAGAAATTCCTTTATTTTCGGTGTGACCTTTGGGATTTCTCCATAAATATATCTCCCAAACTTTCCTTCAAACCTTGCTTGTGTCAACATGTGTAGCATCAAGAGAAAACAAGTAATCTAATAAATCAGTATCATCAAAATCATAATCTACACCTTACACTAGGGATTGGGTGAGACGTGTTTCCAATGGATCAACAGTAGCATGCCGAGCTAGTTCCGAGCGGGCACATTGCTCCACTACACCTATTGGGGAGGAGTCGAAACAAGAAGAAGATAAGCAGAGCAACAAGCACACGAAGGCTGACAAGCCTAAATCCTTTCCCACTCTTGATTCTGCAGTTCTAGTGCCTAATTCACTCCCATTCCCTCAGAGATTTTTAAAAAAAAATCTAGATTCTTAATTTTCGAAATTCTTGGAAATTTTTAAGAAAATTCACATCAACATCCCGTTTGTTGATGCACTGGAGCAAATGCCTAATTATGCTAAATTCATGAAGGATGTGATGTCGACAAAGAAAAGGTTGGGCGAGTTCGAGACTGTAAAGCTTACACAGGAATGCATCGCTATTTTACAAAGGAAGCTACCACATAAATTGAAAGATCCGGGGAGTTTCACTATCCCTTGTACAATTGGTGATTCTATTTTTAATAAAGCTCTTTGCGATCTTGGTGCTAGCATTAACCTTATGCCTTTGTGTCATTTTCGTGAAATTAGGTCTGGGAGGTGAAGCCATCCACCATCACCCTACAATTGGCGGACGGATCGCTTACATATAGAGGTGCTCAATGGTTCGGGAACCTTTGGTTCCGGTTTGTTGCCAAAGGGTGGAAGGAACCTAACCGCCTTATAGACGATTTCAGTGGTTCGAATCGCGGTTTGAAACCGCGATTTCGGCGGTTCCGGCTCAGTTTGGCCGGGTTTTTTTTTTTTTTTTTTTTGAATTTTTGAGTTTTTAATATTAATAAATTAACACAATTGATACATTAACACAATTGATGAAGGAAATGAAATTGAGTAACACAAAATTAATTTTATTGATTTAATAGTAAAATTACAACTTACAATTTACAAAATGAAAAATTCTAAGAAGGATTCTATAAAAAGATAACAATATTTTTTGGCTTAGTTTTCATGTTGCAGATACTATTTGGTTGGTAGCTCTCAATATTGCATTATATTATAATGAAGTGAAGTTTATCTGTAATAACAAATATATAATTAGAATTTGGGAACCAAATTTTTTGAAGATGTGGAGAATGTAATACCGGAGCCTCAAACAATTCATTTGATCAAAATATTTAATTATTGTGGAATTCTGTTATTCATCTTGATCTTGTTAATTAGGAGGAATAATACATTTTGGAGAAGGAAAAAAAATTATAATACAAATATTGACTACGGCGAATAGAAATAAGTTTGGAGTCCTAAAAATGAATTTTGAGAATTGTTATCGATTATATTTATAACTATATACGTATATTTATATACGCAATAATTTATAAGAATATATATGTATTAAAAAAAAAGAAAAAAAAGGTGACAATATATATGTAAAGTGAACATATACGCAAGGCACGTAAGAAGACAAAAGCTTTTTACGATAAGAACATACGATATATATGTATATGCGTATATTATATAGAGATAAATACACTTACCCATCCGAACTATGCTGATTTTTACACTTTACCCTCCAAACTTTAATTCGTAACACTTTGCCCCCTGAACTATGAAAAACATTACACTTTACCATATATAGACAATTTTGCCCCTAGGTTTTATTCTTTTTAAAACAATAGTTCAAGTTATCCCTTTAAACTCTATTTTGTGGCAATCTACTACATAATAATAAATTTATTGCAATAATCATTAAACATGAAAATTTTACTCCTTAATCAATTTGTTTTCGGATTTTTCGAGAAATAAGAACCCGATTTTTCTGTAACTTGTTTTGTTCGTGGCATTGTTACACCTACTTAGATCCAGTCTCTATTCAGAGGTTTTAAATGGATCATGTCAGGTTTCCAGCCAATAAACTCAACAAGCCATATTTTTATCAAGATCTTATTACAAGAAATTATCCGTATACAAATTAAGTCTTTAGACTGAAAATGAAAATAGTCAATTACGACCATATCGGCCCAACATGCTTCCGTAAAATTAATAAATCCCTTTAAAATTCATACCTTCTTTGACCGAAACAAGAGGGTTAAATGGTTCGCAACACCACGGTCGGAAAATTATCGCCCCTGATCGTTTGACGAACATCTCTCACTGTTCAACCTCACCTCAGGGAAGATGATCTCGCAAGTTATCCGACTCCTTCAAAGAATCTTTCAAAGACAACCTTGGTTCGTTTCCTACTCCCGGCGTATAAGTAATTCTTAAACGGGATGAATTAATAGTACATTATGAACACATGTTGAAGCGAAAAGCCTCTTTTTATTAAGAACTTATAGAAATTTTTATTACATTAGTAATCTCCTTTTGGGAGGAGAATACTGGTTTAGCCTCTCATCGATGAGGCTTGCACTTGAAAACACATAAAAACTTAAATCTAAAACACTCAAAATATTACAAATTTTTCTCTCAGACTTTATTATAAGAAAACTAGGGAAAATGTTCGATGTCCTCGCCTTCCTTCAAATCCTCGCATTTTATAGAGGTAAGTCCGAATTCAAAGGCGGACTTCAAATCTTGCTGATATATATGACGTCACTACTTACGTCATATCCCACATTATTGCCTCGCCAGCTGGTTTTCTTTTTCTCCCACGTGACTCAGCCCATGTGATGTTTGTCGGGGAATCTTTTAAAAATTTGGTTTACGTGGTCCCCGAGGATAACGCGTCTTGTGAGCCGGGCCCTTATCCTTTCCAAACCGCATGATCTTGTCGGTCGGGTTTGGGTCGGAATCCTTTCCCAAACTCGGGTTCCTTTTGTTCGGGCATGCTTGACAGATCCGGCCGACCTAACGGCCAACATGCGCCATGTTACAGCATTTCCGGTAAGTTTCTTTGCTTGCCGGAATCTTGTTTTCCTGAGAATTCTTCTTTGGTCTCGAAGAGTTCTTTCGCAAACCCCGTGGTTGATCCGGTCATCGAATTCAAAAGGAAAGATCCATTCGCCGAACTCGGAAGAACTTGAATGGATATTTGACTTTGTCCATTTTTGATTAGACAAACCCAAAGACCCCATGCTCGCCTGCGGTAGAAGCTTCGTCTTGAGAAAATGCTCCTACTAACACCGGTCCTTCTTCCGGTGAAGTCGCTTAATGTATTTTAAAGCATTTCCATCCGGTCTTCTTAGCTTGATGAAATGAAAAGCTTCATTAAAGCCTTTCTTCATTTGGTTCGTGAGCCGCACCGATAAAATACAGTTCTAAAATATCGCCTCCGCCAAGTGTGGATTATTGGCCCAAGTCTCGTAAATCGCTTCCCAATCCATTTCGGTAATTTTGAAATTTCGGGAATCCGGTGACACGGTAGATAGATTGAAGCTAAAGCTCCAAAAGTATACCATTCTCGCACTTCATTTGGATGACTTCTGGTTTCATCCAAACTCGGGATACTTTCCCGAGATATCAACCATTGTTTTCTCTCGGTTAATACCTTGTCTTGTAACTAGTTTCTCCCATTGCCGCCGATATACCGCATAGGAGAAATCTTATTCTCGATTTGAACCTTAGATTTGCTGTCTCGTGGCCTAAGATTCAACTCTCCCCTCTTTACCCCAGCAGGTGCTTTGGGTTGACTTGAAGACTCGGGTTGTGACACCGGAGCTTCAACATTCATTACGCTTTGTACACCCTCGGGGATGCATCACCGCAACACTTGTGATTATGGTACTTGAATCCATAACCTCCGGGTTAGAGCCCCGTACTCTCTCGGCCCTTTTTGCACCGTAGAGATGCGGCCTGGAAGAGAGGCCTTGCGGTGCTAAGAACAATTGTCCTTGAGCGAACCGGCATGCTCGTATTTGACTAGAAAAGATTTCTGGTCAGTCCTGTTGAAGTCGTCCAGAAGAACCTCGCATTGAGACATAACGCCCCAAAATCTCGCTTCTAGACTCTCCAGGTTTTCCCGAGATGTCTTACTCGTTTAAGGACCTCGTCGCCAAGCGCCCTTCCATCTCGTGTCAAGAAATCTGCAAGAATATTTTCATGAGATTTTATAATGACAATATCATAATCATAATATTGACATTCACTTGCCATCTAAGTAATCGAGCCTTTTCTCGGTTTTGATTCAATTTTGTTTTTTAAAAGCCTTGACACTTGAATTATCAATTTTTAAAGTAAACTTTTAGCCATAAAAATAGAGGCCATTTTTTAAAAGCCTTTCGATCGCAAAGAATTCTTTCTCGTTAATATGCCACCGAGTTGCTTCACTAGGGGTGAATAAACCGCTGCAATATCGCATGGCATTTCCTCATTTGGTGTGACTTTAAGAAGGCGCCGCCCACCAATCATCACTGGCATCTGTGTAAAGAACCAATTCATCCTCGTCTTGGGGAATCGCAAGCTTTGGAAGCTTTTTACAAACTTCTTTAAGTTGCTTAATTCCTTCTTGATGTTCATCTTCCCATTTGAATATCGCATCTTTTTTTAAGCAATGGGCTAAACACCTTCTCGTAGTATGCTAGATTGTTAATAAACATTCCAAGCAAAATTAACAACTCCTTAAAACTCAAGTCGCTTCTTGTCTTTTAGTGTATCCGAAATTCTCGTATTTTTTCCACAATATGATTCTCAGTAGAATAATTCCAGATTCATCGATTTCAATTCCGAGGAATTCAATCTGTCTTGTTGCGACACGCCTTCTTTTCCGAAAGCACTAATCCTTTTCTTTGTGACAAACATCCAAAATATTTCCAAATGTTTGAGATGCTCCTTCATGTTCTTTGATGCTATTAGAATGTCGTCGATATATACGAACATGAAACGAAATAATCTTTGAAAAGATTATCCATCTTTCTTTGATATATATCGGGGTGCGTTAGCCAATCCCATAGGCATCACGTTCCAAATATAGTGTCCCCGTGGTGTAGAGAAAGTCAGTAAACTTCTTACTTTCTTCCCATCTTAATCTGGTAGAATCCGGACTTGCAATCGAACTTTGAGAATATCTTGGCACCTTTGATACAGATTAACCGTGATGTTCTCTCGCTTGGGATATAGTATCCGTCGAACTCCAAAATGTTATTAATCCCTTTGTAATTAATAACAAGTCTTGGCTTTCCTCTTTTTATTTCTCCATGGTTTCGACTAAGAATCCGGATCGTTGTATGGAGAAACTCCTGGTGAAATTAACTTAAGGTCAAGATGTTCCTTAAGTATCTTTTGCATATCCTTACGATCTTCCCCGGTTCATAAGGATTGGTTTGAATCTTACGAACTCGCACTCCTTTCCAGGTTTAACCTTTAAGGAAGCTTTAAGCTCGTTCTTATCCCACCAAGCCAAAGGATCTTCATTGTAATTCCTTTGGATCTTCTTCTTGATATCCTCGAGTGATATTTGTTCCTCTATGGTTACATCACTCTGTGGATTCTCCATTAGACTCATCCATAATTCCGCAATGGCTTCCTCGGAGTGACTCGTTTCTTCTCCTTGTACTCAATGAATACAAGTTATTATCCCATATCTTCGATCCTTCTCGGATGGAACCAAATTGTCTATAGGATAATAAAGCTTCACCAAATTTCCTTCGATCCGCCATTTTTGGATTCGAAGTTTGGCTTCATCACCACGCTTGCTCGCGAAAATTAATGGGCATTTTTCTCAAAATGCTTCCCGCATCTCGGACAATAATCTTATGATCACATAAGGTTGTGAAAATAAGTCTTCTCGTCTCGTTCTCTTGTGTGAACCGCTTGAATGTTTGTAGGAAATTGTTTCGACAAAATATCTCGCACTGTATCATGGAAACAGATTGGTGGCGTCTTTACTTTGTACCGGGTACGCCCGCTCCTCCGATCATTATTTTCGCTTGTTTAATTCCTCGTTAAGGATAAGAATCCTTTTAGAGAAATCTCTTCTCGCAATAGCTGGTAAATCTTCTCCAATTTCTTTAGGAAAAACATCCGCTTTGGCAAAGTACATATTCCGGCACTAATCAATATAGGCGGCGAAATACTCGGCCTTGTATTCGCATATAACATTCCAATAGAAATGTATATGGAGAATGGACTAGTGGTCATCTCGATTATGTATCTTTTATTAGCCACCGTGAACTCCATTCCGTCTTGTAATCTTTCCAAGGTTTATGCTCCTCAAGAAATTCAATTCCCAGTATTAATTGTTTCGGGATCTTTCCCGCAACTCCTGTGATAGTAAGCTCAATTTCTCCTATCTTCGTGCTTTCTTGATACCTTCCAACGATTGGTTGTTGGAGATAATATAGAACATCACAAGGAAAAATGTTATCCTTTTGAGTGATGTCGAATATTACTTCAACCTCTCGCCATCTCTCGACATTTCAGCTTCCCTTGTGTTTTAAAACATCGGGATCGAATCGCATTTTGGTCTCCTTTCTTCCCAACGGCCGCTACTCACCATTCGTCTTGGCCGAAAGACATCCTTCTAGTGCTCAACTCTCGAGACTCCGACTTTTGTTGAAGATCGGTTTATCTTGAATTATCATATCAATCTCCTTAATAGTTGGAGATTCAATGATTTCTGGTAACACTACCCTGGCAAAGTCCTCAAAGATTCTTGGGACTTCAATAAATTCCTTTCTCAAGAATACTTTGAATGATGGGTATTCGAGAAAGCATAGAAATCTTGTATGTGATCGAGTAAGGCCTGTTTCCTTCTTTCATCAAATCGACTCTTTTGAAATCTTGATGAAGGGTTAGGACTCTCATCAAGTCTCGATCTCCCAAATTGTATGCAATTTTAGGATAGACATTAAATGCTAATTTCCGCATACAAATTTCTCAGAATCGCTCCAAGGCATGAATCCTGAGATGTGAGATTCGCTTGTCAAAAATAGCAAGATTGAGTGGCGAATCTATTCCTTCCTTAAATGTTGCCTTAATAATGACTCTTATGGCTCCAATGTGAATCCATGAGAGTGTATTTGCAACTTCTCTTTTAATTCTCGCTTTTGATCTCTCTATTTCTCTAATAGGGACCAATCGCATCTCGATCAAAGTTACCGTAAACTCCATCGAATGGCTAATTCTCCGGTTGTTACCCCGTGAATAATTTGGTGTTTTTCATTCACGAAACCCAATCTTATCCAATGCTTTTTCCATAGCTCCGATTGTAAATCCATCATAGACTTGAAGCTTTGGATCTTCCTTCATGATTCTCATAAGAGTTTTATGAGAAACCGTCGTATGAGAGAGAGGAATCGACATATCCTCCTCGATCGCTTTCAAGAATTTCTTCTTCACTCGATTCGAGTTGAGTCACTTCCATCATCGAATAGATCTCTTCTTCATAGATGCTTTCATCCGAGGGAATATCCTCGAATTGATACACCGTATTAAATCGATAATAGACAACTTCTTCGATTTCTCGTGTGGCCTCGAACTCGCCCGACTCGTTTTTTATTGTCCGGGCAATCCGTTGAGATATGCCCTCTTGCTCGCATGTCCAAGAATTACAGTCTTTGAAACTTTCATTAGCTCTAGTGTGAGCACGCCCGAAAGTTCTTCTCCTGGATTTCTCGCCGGTACTTGCTAGATTAAAACCTCGATGATGAGGCTCTACTCCCGCTTGGCAGTGCCGGTCTTTGTCCCGATTTATAACTTCGGGCTTTTTGTTTTGACTAACCTTCTAGGTCTCCATGAAGACGCTTCTTTTGTTGTTGCTTCCGGTGGTATGGATGGCTTCTCTCCTTCTTCTTCTTGTGCCGCTTGGTTGACCTCCCACAATTGTTGGGATATCATTATCCACGCAACATGAGGAACCGCTTGTTAATTCCTCTTAATCTCTTGTAATTCGCGTGCAGAGCCGCTTGATAGCACCATTCGGATAACTTGGCCTTTAGGAAAGACATTTTTTCGCCCACGTTTTTACTTCCGACTCTCCACCTTGTATTCCCCGATAAACATTTCTCTCCGGGACTCGAATTTTGCCAAAGAATAGTTGTGCAGCTTCTTTTTCCTCAATCTTCGATTTCCACCAGTATTCGTGAACAACTTGATATATTCGTCAATATGACAAATATCCAAGAAATCAAGGCTATAGAGGGCTTGTTTATATTTCTTTCTTTTTCATCCTCTAATCCCTCGAAATAACCCGTGCCGATGAATTGGATTTTGAATAGTTTTGCCATACCATCGACAATTCTTTAAGTGATTCTCCGATGTGACCGAACTTTTCGTACTAGCATCGGCCATATCCTGCAATCTTCACCGATCCTTCAAGACTCATTTCAAGGAGTAAAATGAATGAATCCTTTGTAAGATCGAGGGTTCTCGCTGAAATTCTCATAGTCAAGCCCATTCATCAATGAGAACTTCTGTTTTTAAAATCGGGATGTCCAGATTTAACATCAACCCATACGGATGTATTGGGTCGAGGTGCGATCTTCCATAAGGCGTCCGATAATCATTCGGCCTTCCGGTAGGTTGTCCGGTTCCCCCGCAAGAGGGTTTCGACCTCCTATCCCCGAAAGTGGATCACTCCCGTGTGAAATCCCCAAAGATGTGGCATCCTCTCGTCCCGAGTTCCATGATGTGAACCCGCATTTCTTCGACGTTAGGATTAATCGGTGGCGGTGGTGGAGGAATTGGTCTACCTTGTGGGTCATAGGTAACCAAAGCCGATTCTCACCTGCGTTCATCTTTAAATCTACAATACCTAATCCCGCAAAGGATTCTCGCTGTGTCATGTAGATCTTTAAGATTCATCTTTTCAATATCCATATTTTTTAATTTTTGATGGATTTTCCTTTGATTAGAGCAATGAGCTTTTCCTCATCCGTCATTTTTGTATGACTTGATTTGGTTTCCCCTTTTGGTGTAAATAGGTATTGCCCTAAAATCAATACGTTTTCCTTCCTCCGGATGAACTTGGCCCGTCCTCCGGTTCTTGACTCGTTTCGAATATCATGAAGGAGTTCAAGAGTTTCTTCGATATTTCACCATCGTTTCCATCTCGGCTTTGGATCGATGAACTTGTCTTCGTAAATGAATATGGCGGTTGCCATAATTCCGCACCGTCTTCAATTTCTCTAAGATCTTCTGAGATCTTAGATTTGTCTGGAAGTATCTCGTTCCATTCGGTATTCCATCGGAATCATTGTTCTCGATGGGAATTTTCATGAACCGTTTCTTGAAGGTTCATCAAGTGAACATATAGGGTCGGTTAAGCATCCGAATCGCTATAATATTATTCTCGCATTTTGCATTGCCTTAAGGTTTCCCCATCGCTCCTACTGCTCGTTCCTTTTTTCTTCATGTTGGTATTCCCAATATGAAACCTCGGTCAAGGTGTTCTTGTGCATACATCGTCAATATTTGACGATATGTCCTGTAAGGGGGTACATCTCGACATCGGTCCGGATCCATAATCTCGAGTAATTTCTCCTCACCAATTGTTAATTACATAAATATAATAAATTTAACTAAAAGTTCTTAATAAACCAAGCTCGATACCATTTTCGAGGATCGCAAGACCTTGAGGAGTAAATGTAGATAATACAATAAAATTTATGGCATAGGTGGTAAAGTGCAACAATTTTGAAGTTTAGAGGGTAAATCAGTAAAACAACTTTCATATAGCTAGGGGTGAATCTGTAATTTAAGGCAAAGTGTAAAATTTCGCATAGTTGGGAGGGTTAAGTGTAACGATTTAAAGTTCGTATGATTAAGTGTAAAACTTCGAATAGTTTGGGGGGTTAAATGTTTTTATCCCTATTATATATATGCTTAACTCCTAAGTTATGTAATGATTGGATTAATATTTATATAATATATATCATCTATGGTTGTAGCATTACGTACAGAGCCGTCCTAGGGGAGGCCAAGGCGGCGCCGTCCACAGACCCCCTCCGGCGAGGGCCCCCGAGCCCCAATATTCTTTTCTTTATTAATTTAATGGTTTAATATTATATATATGTACAATAAAGAATAATATTTTTCACACAAGAACTATTCGGCGCAGCGGTTTATATCTTCTTTTGCATACATGAGGTCGCGTGTTCGAGCCCTCATCGATAAGAATTCTGTTTTCTTTTTTTCTAAGTAGGACTGAATAAAAGGCAAAGTAAAATAAATAATAATGGATTTCACAAAAGTGCTCCAAGGCGCAATTGTTTTAGGGTCTCTCTCACATACTTGAGGTTATGTGTTCAATTCTCCACACAAAGACTCTTTTCCTTTTTTTTTTTACCTAAGCAGAATGTGTTTCAAAATGCAAGGAGATAGATATTCTATGGCTAATGTATTAATAATTTTTCTTCTTTAAATCTATAATGTAATGATATTAAAATATATCTTTTATTGTAGTAGAAACGTCTAAATGGAAATATAATGCTCATTATTTTATTAGTTTGTTTTAATTTTTTATATGAATATAAAGGGCCCCTTTTCGTTTCGCACCAAACCCTGTAAATTATAGGAACGGCCCTGATTACGTACACATACATACTAATACAATATATTATATTTATATACAAATCTATAACATATTTGCATGTAAACCACCACCTCATTTACCGAAGAGATAAGCATGCATATATGATATATGTATGTATATATATATATATATATATATATATATATATATATGAGTACGTGTAGTATGGAATTCTATTTTAAAAACGTTAACACACACACACCGGTAAAAAACAAGGAAGAGAAGGAAAATAAGAGAATAGTGGGAATAGTACTCGATCAAGGAAGAAAAGAGGAAAAGGAAAACTGTACGAATAAAAGAATAAAAAGAAAACGAAAAGGGCAGAGAAGATAGCGGGAAGAAGTCGACTAGCTCGCAAGGAAGCGCAAGAAGTAACTTTGGTGCCTTGATTGTCTTTCTGCTCAATTGAAACCAAAAGTGGGCAAAATATCATTTTTCTAATGAAATTAAGTTTGCTTAAAATTTCATAAATTTTATGGCATTAGCTATTTCATGAATTTCATGACAATAAACTATTTTGTAATTTCACGATATACACAAATTTCACGATATAGATTGTTCTATGATTGTTTTTCTTTTTGTTAAGAAAAACATAAATTATATCCTTCACGATTTGAATTTATATTCGCTTGCATTATAACTCGTGTTTGACTTGGCATTTGAGAAAATAAATGTCATTTTGATAAAATACTGACAGCTTGAGTCTATTACGGTGTGAGTAGGTTAGACAATGGATCGAACAGGTTGCCTGAGGTCTTTATTTAACAACTCATGTGTTTATTCCCATTTTCTGGTCGGGTCGGAGACGGCGGCGGAATTTGGGTCGTAGAATGGTATATTTCGGAATATGACGATCTCTGGGTAAAAGCCCATAGCTAAAGAGACGTCGAGCCAACTGGGAGGGATAAGGTGACTGGGATTCGGCCAAATACTATTTGTGAGTTATAAGGAGAACGGACAGGCTCTATGTCTGATCAACACCGACCCTACGTTTACTGTTTTGGGATTGACTGAATGACTAACTGTTTATTTTTAAAAAACTGAGATATCTCAGTTTGAAAAGCAAAGTTTTAACTCCATCAAAATTGAGATATCCATTATCCTTGTGAAAATCAAAATATCTATTGTACTCGATTAACTGTTGCATAATGTGTTTTCCATCATTACTACCATTGGAACTGATTGATCATTGTTGTGAATGAATCTTCTGTGCACCATTATCATAAATATTATTTTTAGCACACTAAATTCCATGCTCAAACAAAAAAAAATATTTCAGTTTTCAAATAGATAACTACTGCATTCCCCTACCCCAACCCACTGAGCTCGTTTTACTCACCCCACGACTTTTGTAAAACTTTTCAGAGACTGGACATTTTGAGATTCACGAGACCGGCATGAGACTTCCAAATCAGGATTGGCCCAACCTAGCAGATCCTTTCTGAAAGGCTTATTTGTCAATATTTGAACAATGTAACTATTTTATTAGAACTCTATTTAAATTGTATATAGACTTTCGTTGTATTTCTAGTTGGTTTTTAGTTGTTTGTTTTGGATAATAGCTATTGGCGAGCCTAAGCTTATGAAAGGCAGGAGTAGTACACCAATGAATGTCTTATATTATATTGGGTTGTAAATTGGAGCGTGAGAACAATCATCTTGAAATTAGATTCCCAAGTTTTTAGGTAGTTGGTAGGGAAAAAAAAGGGAAGAAATTAAGATCCAGACTGACACATGAAGAAGATTGGAAAGAAAGGGAAGGAGTAATGAGGGAGAAAGATTGAGAAAGAGATGGGGAGCCGATTTCTCGTTTTTCTTTAGAGAGCAGATCTATCGTCTTTTGGGGTGGAGTGAATATGGATCCGGTTTGGGTTTAAGGACCCGTCTCACATATTTATATCCGTGAGACCGTCTCACAAGAGATTCACTTAATTTTCTATCCATACAGTTTATTATAATCTAAAAGGCCACAAATAATCCAAAATCAAATATTTTTTAAACTTCAAAACCATTTTATTGATTATATTTTGAAGCCTGATTCAAGTTTGACAATATTCCCAATAAACTAGAATGATATGATTTATATGTACCAGCATAATCCGAATTACATACACCTATTCAATTATTGATTTCAAAAATTATAATAACCATCACAGAAGAAAAAATTTGCGATACCAAAATTTTATCTTTTGACGAATCTCATGTAACACAACGTTGCTCTAGTTGATATCATTTGGAATTTATCTACACGTTTTTAATTGGAAGTTAGATTAAAAAAATTCAAAGTTTTCCCCTTAAGTGGACGAATACTAGTCATTAAATTTGGGAGAGAGAAACTATATAGATAATTTAGGAGATGAAAAGAAATATTTTCAAAGATTTTATGATATATAATGGGTTTAACTAATTGGGAGAGAAAAACGGTTAAAGATTATGATTTTACGATAATCATTATCATTAAAGATTTGACGATAATGGTATGAGGAAAATAGTTAATATAATCATCCCACGTTTCGTGCTTCCTCTCCACCAGCATTCATTACTCGCTATTTTATGATTAATAATTCTCCATTTTTTTGTTCAAAATTTGATCCTGAGTAAGAATTTGTTAGGTAATCATGATGGTTGTATCTCAAATTATGTAAGTACCCAACAATCACTCTTTAATTTGATATCTTGATGACTCTTTGATCCATTAAAATTAATTTGTACGCTTGTATATACTTTTTGCAGGTTTATTTTGGCTTATGTTTATCCTGCGTACGAATGCTTTAAAACTGCCGAAATGAATTATCCTGATATTGAACGACTTCTTTTTTGGTGCCATTATTGGTACACAACTCATTTAATTTGTCCTTTAATTGTTAGATCTCTAATATTGCAGCCTTTTTTTTTATTTAAGTCTTACTCCATCTTCAACTTTCAGGATCTTAGTGGTTGCGCTGACAGTTCTTTGTGAAACTATTGCCCATGTATTTATTTCCTGGTAAACATTTTTCCAAATAATTGTCACACTAATTAATATATATTTTGTGTTGCTGGATTTCTTATTGAGATTTTCTCTTTTTATTTTTTTGGGTTCTGAAATGTGTTAAGGGTTCCAATATTGGGTGAAGCTAAGATGGCCTTTTTGATATACTTGTGGCATCATAAGACTAAGGTCAGTAATATATGTTCTTTTAGAAATCACTATAAATACATATGATGTTTGGTTAATTTCGCTCTTGTTACACTCTAAATAAATATTATCCAGACTTAAATAAATTGATCACAGGGGACAACACATGTTTATGAGTCCTTCTTAAGACCCTGTGTCTCAAGGCATCAGATAAAAATCGATCTTTTCTTGTTGGAAATGAAGAGAGCTGGAGATGATGTTGTTTTGTGCTGGAAAAATACTGCAATTGCAAATAAGGTTTCCAAACTTTTAGATTTCTTTAAACCCTCAACATTTTGGGAGTCTCGATCGGTGGTAGCAGAAGAGACCGGAATAGGAAGGCGCACGATTTGGTATTTCTTGGCTTTGTGTTCATGGATTCTCTGTGCTGTCCTGCTTCAAGACGAAGAGGAGACGAATATCGGAAAATGGTTGTATGAACAAACATTGTGGAAAGTAGAAACTTTAAAGGGGTTTAGAGAATGGCTTAACAAACAATTTGAGAACGGTATGGGTGAAGCCTGTGTACGATTTGTTATCAACAAGGTAGCCGACGACTTCTTATATCCCTTAGTTTTAATTTACGTAGCTTTTATCCGTGAAACCAAACCCTTAAAACTTACCCCTATTGGAAAAAGCTTGTTTGAGAGTGTGTTTTTCCTTACATGTTTGGGGGCGACTTATTTTGTGAAGGATTTTTCGGGAATGCTTTTTGCATTTGGTATTTGTTTTCATATTATTACATTACTCAATCTTTTGGTGTCAAATGAGAATTTCGGGTTTTCGGATTGCTTCCTGGCTTTATTGATTGAGGTGGGATTGTGTTTTGTCAAAAACAATCCAAAATATGCTCCGTTTGTAGTTGTTATTATCTCCGTTGCTTTGCAACTCTTGAACCGTTGTTATTGTGGACCACCAAAAGAGACCTTCCAACTCGAAAAGCAAGAGCAAAACAAAGAAACGGAGACTTTTCTCCCTCTGAGCAGAGAAGATGAATTAATCAACATCACTGTAAGTGAATGATGTAGGTATTGGTTTGAGCTTCTTGTTTTTTATTTTCTAAGTTTATTTTGATTGTGATAGTGAATTTCATGTAATTATCATGAGCTACTATTTTTGCAAGTTTCTATGCTAGTTGTTAACTTGTTATCCAAATTAGGTATGCACTATGACAACACTTGTTTATGTAACACACGATTTGTCAAAAGACAAAAAGATTCTAGTTTGAGTTTTTTTTTTAAGTGTGTTTTGGTTTGTCAAAATGACGTGAATTTTTTATTTTAAATTACATTGTTACAACATTTTTCATATTAATCTTTCACAAATTAATTGTATATTTCAATAGATGATATTTAATTTTTTTGGCTTTAAAGAATCGTTTTGTTGATTGGTCTAGTTTTATTTTGTTACGCAGTGGATAATCCACCATTCCTACAATCAGCTAAATCATTAATACAATAAAAAATTTCACCAATCACCAAACTGGGGCTTTTTTTTTTAATTTAAATGAAAAGATTTGTAAATTGAAGACTCCTGAATTTAGCATGAAAATTGTCCAGCCTAGCTGTTTGATTTTCTTCCTAGTACTAAAGTTGTGCTATCAGGTCTTCCCCAAATCTCAGTCTTACTCAAAAAGTAGAGAAAATAAAAGGGCCTTGTCAAATTTCAGCTTAACTCAAAGTAGCAAAAGACTGAAAAATATAAACGGGGGGGATATGCACGGAGCCAAAAAAGGGCTGAGGCAATATATAATCCTAAACAATTTTTCTTTTTAATTTTATAACTAATGTATTGATAGTTTTTTCTTTAAATATACTTTTGTTGAAATTAGAAATATAATGTTTCATTATTTTAGTTTTGATTAATGAAAATATCTTTTGTAATATTGACTAATTAGTTATTTTTAATTTTTTTTACATGAATAAAAATGGTCCACTTTTGACTGAAGCTCTTTTTATTTTTAATTAGTTATTTTTAACTCTACGAGTAACTTTTACTTTTAGGTGAAGCCCACTTTTTTTTTTTTTTTTTTTTTTGATAACTTTCCTGCGCTTTACCGACTATGCCTCGAGGACAACTCCCGGCTCCTCATTGCTGCGCCAAGGTAAAACCGCGGATGTGCACGCACCGGCCAAAGTTGTTCGACGGCGGGGTCTCGCCGACGTACAACGAGATCCTCCCGAGGTAAAGAGAACAATTATATTCGACCCCCAATCTACTAATAACGATCTCTCCCGAATCGAACCCACACACGGATGCTATTCAAGATGAGTTCCCACCAAATCTTCACTACCGCATATGCCAGGGAGCAATTTGATGGAGCAGGATATGAACCCTCGACCTCTACCCCACAAACAATTTGATGGAGCGGGATTTGAACCCCGACCTCCATCCCACAATTGCTTGTGGTGGCAAAGTGGCTCACACCTTCTTTGTCAAGCCCACTTGTTTTTTGAAGCTTATACGCTAATCTTGTAATGCTCGGTACATGACGTCTTTTTGGTCTAGATTTTTAGACGAGAGAGAGCATCGTAATCATGATTAATGTACATTTCCTATGATCCACTTTACATTGGACACTCCATCCTCCGATTTTGGGATTAAACTAGGGGTGTGCACAGTCTGGTTCGATCTGGAGATTTAGAAATTTTCAGAACCGTCCTAAAGTTCGGAGATCCCAAAATTAAATCTCCAGAACCGAACCATAAAAAAAATTCCATCTCGAACCGTCCCAAAAGTTCGGTACGGTTCGGGACGGAGATTCGATTCTAATGGGACGATACGGAATGGTTCGGGATGGTTCGGAGAAACGGAGATTCAAATATTTCACAAATAAAACACATAAAAAATGTGAAAAGAAAAATAAGGCTAAAAATCATTAAACGGTTATACTTTCAATTTTTTTTAGTACAATTTCAAAAATACATACTAAAACCATTAGTACTATACGAGTTTAACTTTTTGATAATCTATATTTAACTTATCCATAAAATTTCTTTACTTCATATTTAAGTGCTAAATTTTTAATATTGTAATTCTAAATCTTTCTTTCATGATATAAACTATAGTCTATACTACATATTAGTTTAATACCAATTTAACTTTTAAATTATTTCTATCTAATTTATAGTCGAAAGTATTGATTTTTCGTTTTGGATTTTAACATAATATGTTTCAGATATTATGTTATTCATATTAGTAGTAAAAGTCTAGAATCTCAACGAATGACAAATTTAGTAGCCTCTATTACACAATAATATTCTATAATCTTGGCACATTGCCATGAGCTCTTGACTTAGGAAAAAATATAATTGACTAATAACTTTGATAAACTAATATGAAACAAATATTTATAATCTCAATGTCTTAATTTCTTGGTTAGACGATTACTCTAGTTTATGTGCAATGTACTAATCATTTAAATTAATTTTAATTCAATTAAATTTCTTGATTAGAGATTGAGTCTAGTTATGATCCTTAATAAGTAAAATATCATCAAATTATTTTCTACAAATCAAATATGATTATATAATTTAATTTATTGAGTTCATTTAAATAAATTAATATGACGTAACTATTTATGAATTAAATATATATTCAATTATTCATTTGATATAATTGATAAAATATGCCAAGTTTTTAATTTGACAATTTTTAGTATTATATAGTATTGAATTTTCAAAGGAATGTTTAGTTAATTTAATATCAAAATATAAATAAGATAAAAATATTATATATGTATATATAAAAATAATTTTAAAATCAATTATGGTTTGAATATTCGGTTGATGTGGTTCGGTAAGATGGTTTGGTACTACGTTTCGATGACGGATATTTGAAAAATCTAACCAACTCACGAAAATTTTCGGGACGGTTCGGTTCGGGAAAGTCAAAACATCAACGGATATTTTATTTGAATATTTTTCGGTTCGAATATCGGTTCGGGTTCGGTGATCTTCAAGTCCCGTGCACACTCCTAGATTAAACTGTGGGAGTCGGTCAAGGACCGTAGCCGAACTGCTCAATCCCGGACTCAAACCGTCCATACCTCTGTTCGCCTTATTTTTAGCTTCACCGCAAGTGTACGGTGTAGTTTATAGAATAGGGTAAGCAAGGTCGTATCCACGGAGACTAATAAATTTATGCGCTAAGTATTGAACTAAGATAGTCTTATTTTTATTTAGACGATCGAAATTTGATGATTGTTGTGGAAGTAAAGACAAGATTAACCACAAAAACACAAGATACTAAGAATAGTGGAATTATCAAGGAATGAAATGGATTCGGGTTATGGTTTCAATTAATATTCCTCTTGTTGTCCGATTTAATCAAAGCCAAAGTTATTATCGATACACCTATAAGACGATCACAATGGTATTTTATCCTCCCTCTCGAGATGTATATAAAGTGTAGATTGAAATATCTATGCTAGCATCTCTACTCAACATAAGATACACAACTCCCAAATGCACAAAAGATCAAATATCCTCACAAATATTCACAAACCTCTCGATTATGCAAATATTCATGTCAAGTACTCAAGATCTAATATTGAAACTCATCTCTCGAATTATGAATCAATATATCAAACAAAATAATCACTGGCCAAGTGATAAAACAAGAATAAGAACAAAGTACTCAAATAGGCTTCAAGACAATAACTTCAACTAAGATTAAAACATTCAACAAGAGTTCAATTAATCTACTTCCAAAACCCGGAAATCACAAGAAGTTTAGCTACTCATTACAAATAAACAACTCATAGACAAATTGTTCATATTCATGGCAAGCTAAAATGAAAGATTAAAGCACAAAGAATGAGAAAACTTAGGGAAATGGATAATCTCTCGATTAATCTTCAATCCTCAAGCTCCGATTCGACCCGATTCTTCCCTTGATTCTTCCTTGATGAATTTGAGCTATTCTTGTGTTCTTGGGTCTTTTCCCACCTTTCCTCCCCTCGGTGTGCGCCCCAAAAAGTGGTATTTATACCCTTTTAGAAGCCTAGGTCAATTTTTGTCATTTTTGGAGTTTTCTGCAAGAACGCACGGTCGTGCGTTGGCACACGGGCTACCCATGCGCCATCCCGTAGAAAACATCCAGTCTCTGGAGGGCGCACGGGTCGTGCGTCCACGCACGGGTTACCCGTGCGCCACCCAAACGTCCAAATTTGTTTGCGGGGTCTTCATAAGAGTTGTAGCCCTCTCTTTTATCTTTCCATAGCCACTTGAATCAGCTCAATATCAGTTTTGTAGAGAGAGTTATGACCAAAATACTAAACCCGCCAGTCTTTGGAAATTCCATACGCGTTTGGATGTTCCTTGAGATAAATCTCCTTGTTGTTTGATAATTCATGCTTTTGCCACACGACTCATCACTATGACTCTAGACTCCATATAGTTGGCTTCCAATTGGGTGTAATCGCCGATTCTTGATGATTCTAGGTAGCAATGCTCGTATTTGTCACAAAAGCACTCCAAATATCGTTAAATTCCTACAAAACAAGCAAGTGTAATATCTTTTCCACAAAGAGCTTAATATATACCATTTCATACACGTTATTGTATGTTTATAAACAATTATAGCCATAAATATGCCCTAAAATACATGCAAAACTCACACTCAACAAACCCCCAAACTTAAACTGTTGGCCGTCCCGGTCAACGCTTTTAAAAACTAGAGAAAACATGATTGGGAGTAATGAAAAGTAGAACGCACAATAACTCCATAAAATTCGCATTGTTTATCGTAGGTGTCAAGCAATGAATCAACCAAGCCTCAAACATCTAACATAGAGCACATATCAAAGAAACCATGGTAAATGTTAAGAATTACGCCTCACAAAGATCAAGTGTGTCACGCCCTAGTTTATCATAATATACATACAAACCATTATTTATTACTTAGGCTCTACAAGAGCTATCATCCAAAATACAAGTTTATCAAACTATAAATACAACTGAAGCCTATAAATTTAAGGTACGATAAAGTAATACGTCATCCAAACAGATAATTACATGTCCAAAATATTAACAAAGTAGTCTGGTAACATAAGATTTACTCTTGATTCAGACGCTCAATACTCGTTTCCTCGTCAACTTCAGCTTCTATTTCTGAAACTTTTAAAAGCTATGGGGTGAGCCAAACGAGCTCAGTGGTTGGGGAAAAGGGAATGCAACAATTATTTACAAAACAATTTAACTTGAGTAAAACATGCAGTGTGGTGATCTATTTTAATGCATAAGATTTTATAATGCATATACATTCGTAGCAAAATAAGGTTCGACTAGGAAAAATAATTTAGTAAAGAACAGTCGATCAGGGAGCAAACAATGTTAATTTGTACGAGTACCTGAATATCTCAAGACAATCAAGCAATTAATTAGTCCAATACAAGAAACGTAGGATTAGTGTTGATCGGTCACTAACCCTGTCCGTTCTCCTTATGGCTCCCAACAATATCCGGCCGAAGCCCAAACACCTCATCCCTCCCAAGAGGCTCGACGTCTCTTTAGCTGTGGGCTTTTGCCCAGAGATCGTCATATTCATGAATATACCGTTCTACGACCCAATCGCCCGTCGAACTCTCCGTCCGACTCGAGGTTGGGATTAGGACCATGGATAGTCCAACAACGACCACAGGCAACCTGTTCGATCTTTTTGTTGGATTTATCCACACCATACATGACTCCACAATTTGCAGGTTAGTCAATACACATAACCATATCCATTAAGTCACATCATAATTACAAAAAGTTGATTAGCATGTAACGAGTTATTTAAGCTTGTCTGATGCTAATTAGCTGTAAATTGAAAAATTTGATTAACGTTGAATTCTTCAAATTTTAAAGTTTTTGTTGGTGTGGGAATATGTATTGATTTATCTTTAAATTGAAAAATTAAAACCAAAAAGGATTTTTCTCTTTCTCATTTGTAATAATTGCAAATGTGTCTGATGTCCATAATTTATTCAAGTGTCATGATTTGAAAAGAAATTGGTTTTCTTATTAATATTTATATAACCTAACATTGACTAATCAGATTTTGTTTTCGTGTACCATTATCAAGACATTCTATTTCCTTTGTTTTGTTATATATATATATATATATATATATATATATATACATAGATCAATATATATATATTTGTTCTGAATCTTTTAATTAATTATTAAATTTCTCATAGTCAATAATTAATGGGGAAATATAACTCACAAGTTAATTATAATTTCAAGTCAGATAATTACCAAGATGATATATCTTTCTTTATATTTCAAATTAAAAAAAAAACCAAACAGATAAAAGAAAACCAAACAGATATATGCTTACTAAAGGAAACATTTAAATTTTCAAGGTGTTTTTCAATCTTTGATTTATAGCAACACCAGCCACCACAACCCACACAAAGCTAATATAGCCAAATTCACAGATTCACATGTTAATCACAAAATTTTATTTCTCTGTCTGTTATAAATTTTCCTTTTATAAATTTTTTTGAAAGAGTAGTTACTCACTTTTTAGGCTTAATCCCTCGTCAAGATTCGGTCAACAATGGCACCAAAAGAGTCTTTCACCATATTTGATCTCCTATATCACAAAGGGTCCAAAAATCCTTTAGACCTCTTTAAAACTATCCAAAAATAAAAGAAGCAAAATTGGATATTTCGATCTACACAATTTTCAGATTGTTGTTTTGAAGCTCCAGAGACCAAACTTTTGGGTCTACTAAGATAAATCCAAAAATTCAATTTCTTGGTGCTGAAGTGGAAAAAGAATCCAAGAAAAGAAAGAAACAAGATCAAATAACATAAACTCAATGGCTTCCTTGACCTCTGGGTCTCAGCCAATCCTTTTTAAGGGTGTTTTGGTGTAGATCTTGAGAAACAAAAATAAGAAGAAAAGACAAATGAGGCTGAGGGTTGCCGACGACCCGTGGCGCGGCGGTGCACCGTGGTGTGCACGATGGTGGAAATTTTTATTGTTAATTTTTTTTCTTTTTTTTTTGTTTTTGGAAAAATAACACAAAATAAGAGATATCAAAACATAAAATAAATAGATGATAGAGAATGGTGGCTGCCGGCGGCTGGTGGTGGTGGCCTGTTGGCGCCGCTAAGAAAAGAGGGGAAAGGGTGAAGACATCAAAGAGAATAGAGAGGATAAGGAATAAACCTTCACCTTGAGTGTGTGTAATGTGTGTGAATAAGACTGATGAATGGATTGGGGTTAGGTGTGTTGGCTTTTAAAAGCCTTTTGACGGGTAGGATAAACCGGATAGGGTCTGCTGGGTTATGGGCTGAGTTAAGTTCCCTATTAGCTTAAACTTATGGGCTAAGAAATGAAATGGCAGGCATCAATATGGGCTCAACAAGAGGATTGGCTATTGGATAAACAAATAAAAATAAATGGGTTATTAGTAAAATTAATGGTCCATTATATAATACTAATCCACTAATTAACTTAATCATGTTGTTTATAAAAATGGGTAATATCGAAAAATTCATTAGCGAATTTGTCCTGATAGTCAGACTATTCAAATAAGTAAAACTATAGTTGATGACTACGTGGATATATTATTAAAGTCTTATCTTAAAATTTACATTCTTAAGCAAAGTGATTTTAAATCATAATTCCAAAATTTTAAATTTCATACATTCATACTCTTTTAGTTAGACTAAGGAAAAAAAAATTGATTCTTTAATATTTATCATAAATACCATACTTGAATTTAAATTTAACACATAACTTCAAATACCCAAAATTAGATATAATTAAATAGATTGTATAACAATAGTACCTTAAGGGTGAGGATTCCAAGTTGTCTTGGTGTAGGGTTTTACATACTCTCCTCCTTTAAAGAATTTGGTCCCCAAATTCCTTCCTGAAATAGTTCTGGAAAACTTGACCGCATTTCTTCTTCCGGTTCCCATGTAGCGTCCTCTGTTTTATTGTGATATTGCCATACTACTTTTACCAACGGAATTTTTTTCTTGCGTAATTCTTTACTTGTCGATCAATAATTCGAAGTGGTCGTTCGATATATGATAAATCTTCTCGAATTTCAGGAAATGCCTCTGTAAGCACGTGTTCTGGGTCGGGATGATACTTTTTGAGTCGGGAAATGTGGAATATGTTATGCATTTCTGCTAGTGCTCTTGGAAGTTCGAGACGATACGCTAGTGTTCCAATTCTTCCTAGAATCTGATAAGGGCCTACATATCGAGGGCTTAATTTTCCGCCTTTCTTGGCTTGAATTAGTCCTTTCCTTGGAGAAAGTCGTAGAAAAACTTTATCCCCGCTTTTAAATTCCATCTCTCTTCTTCGATTATCTGCGTAACTTTTCTGATGACTCTGAGCCGTTCGTATCATTTCCTTAATGAGTTGTATCTTATCCGTTGCTTCTTGAACTAAGTATACCTTACTAAGTGCTGATTGCGAATCTCGTTTTTGCTTTGGAGTCCATCTATCGTCGATTTCCCAATGTACTGGAGATCTACACTTTCTCCCGTATAGAGCCTCGTATGGTGACATACCTATAGTACTTTGATAACTGTTGTTATAGGCAAATTCAGCCAATGGAAGATGTGCATCCCAATTTCCTGAGAAATCCAATGCACAAGTCCTTAGCATATCCTCGAGAGTTTGAATTGTTCTCTCAGATTGTCCATCCGTTTGAGGGTGCGCTGCCGTACTGAAGCTTAATTTTGTTCCCAGTCCCTCGTGAAGGCTTTTCCAGAACCGAGAGACAAATCTCGGGTCTCTGTCTGAGACAATGTCGGTTGGGATTCCATGTAGCCTAATGATCTCCTTTATGTAAACTTGAGCTAATTTCTGCAGAGTATCTATTTTTCGGATAGGTAGGAAATGAGCAGATTTTGTCAATCGATCTACAATTACCCAAATAGTATCTTGGCCACCTCGAGTCCTGGGTAAGTCTGTGATAAAGTCCATAGTGATCTTTTCCCATTTCCATTCAGGAATTTCTAAAGGTTGTAATAATCCAGAAGGTCTCTGATGTTCAGCTTTTACTCGTTGACATGTTAAACACTTCGCTACGTGTTCAGCTACTTGATTTTTCATATTCACCCACCAAAAGTGTTTCTTTAAGTCCTTATACATCTTGTTACCACCTGGGTGAATAGTATACTTCGAGCGATGTGCTTCGGTTAGAATTATGTTCCTCAAGATTTCATCATTCGGTATGCACACTCTATTCTTGAACCTCAAAATTCCATCTTCTCCTATGTGATTAAAGGCTAGGTCTCAAACCTTGCAATACTTTTTCTCTTAATCCCTTAAACTTTTCGTCTCGTTCTTGTGACTCTCGGATTTCCTCTAGTAAATCTAATTTTAAGGACATGTTGGCACATATTAGTTGAGTCTTTATTTGCTTAGGATTCCAAGAACTCAACTCTTCTAATGAGTGCCATTCTCGAATCATCAACCGAGCAATATGAGTTTTTCTGCTCAAAGCATCTGCAACCACATTAGCTTTACCTGGGTGATACTGTATATCAAAGTGATAATCTTCTAATAACTCAACCCATCTTCTTTGTCTCAGATTCAACTCTTTTTGGGAAAATAAGTACTTAAAGCTCTTATGATCTGTGAAGACTGTAAATTCTGCTCCGTACAAATAATGTCTCCATTTCTTTAAGGTGAACACAATAGCTGCCAATTCGAGATCATGAATGGGGTAATTTGCTTCATAGGGTTTAAGTTTTCTAGAGGCATATGCAACAACCTTGTCGTTTTGCATTAATACAGCCCCAAGTCCTTCTTTTGACGCGTCGTTGTACACCACAAAGTTATTTAATCCCTCAGGGAGGACTAATATTGGTGCGGTAGTAAGCCTTTTCTTTAACTCCTGGAAACTCAATTCACATTTATCATCCCACACAAATTTGACTTGTTTTTGGGTTAATCTCGTAAGAGGTCCTGCGATTTTGGAAAAATCTTTAATAAATCTACGATAATATCCTGCAAGACCTAAGAAACTCCTGATTTTTGTGATAGTTTCTGGTCGCTTCCAATCAATCACTGTTTGCACCTTTGAATTGTCCACTGCGATACCATCACCCGAAATTACATGACCCAAAAAGGTTACTTCGTTGAGCCAGAATTCACATTTACTGAATTTGGCATACAACTTATGTTGTCTCAATGTTTCTAGCACCGTTCTTAAATGAGTTTCGTGTTTTGTTTTGGAATATATGAGAATATCATCAATGAAAATGACCACAAACAGATCTAGGTATGGACTAAATACCCTATGCATCAAATCCATGAACGCTGCAGGGGCATTAGTTAATCCAAAAGGCATTACTACAAATTCGTAGTGTCCATATCTAGTTTGGAAAGCCGATTTCGATATGTCCTCTTCTCTTATCTTCAGTTGATGATAACCCTGTTGTAAATCTAGTTTAGAGTATACCTTGGCTCCTTGGAGTTGATCAAATAACTCGTCTATGCGTGGTAAAGGGTATTTATTTTTGATAGTGACATTGTTAAGTTCTCGATAGTCAATGCACAACCTTAATGTCCCATCCTTCTTTTTCACGAATAACACAGGAGCTCCCCACGGAGATGTACTAGGTCGGATAAACCCTAGTTCCAACAACTTTTTTAATTGAATTTTTAATTGTTGTAATTCCAGCGGCGCCATCCGGTATGGCGTCCTGGCTATCGGCGCCGTCCCTGTTAGGATTTCGATGGTAAACTCAATTTCTCTGTCAGGAGGTAATGAGATAAGTTCTTTGGGAAACACATCAGGGTATTCTGATACTATTGGTATTTCATGAAGCTCTTTCTTCTCTTCTGGTTTATTCATTAAGTACGCAATATATCCTTGTGCGCCCTTATTAAGAGCCTTCCTGGCTTTAACAGCCGAGATAATAGGAGCTATAGGTATTCGTGCATTTCCCATCAATTCTACCACTGGTTGTCCAGGCACACATAGTTTTACCTTCTTTGTTCGACAATCCATAGATGCATGATGTCGAGCTAACCAGTCCATTCCCAGTATAATATCATACTCAAGAATAGGTAACACAATTAAATCGACAGGAAAACAATTATTTTCGATCCTACGTCACATTCACATAACATAGTATCAGTTACTTGGCTATCCCCTATAGGAGTTGTCACTTCTAAAGAATAAGGTAATTGTTCCATGCAAGCATTCAAATTGCATATAAAATGTGGTACAACAAATGAATGTGTGGATCCTGGATCTAATAAGACTCTTGCAATGTGACCAGATACGAGGAGTGTACCTTCCACCACGCCTGTTGTTTCGTGCCTCTTGTCCGATTAAAGCAAATACTCGCCAGGCATCGTAGACGATTTCCAATCCTCGTTTCCTTGCTTGACAATAGATGTTGGATTAGTGTCGATCTGTTTTATTATCGACAATCTCTCATTTGATGTTTATCACTACCACATCTTAAGCATTTTCCAAGTCTCTTCCAAAGAAATTTCCGGAGTATGTCCTACCTTACCACAATGAGAACATATCTGTGATTGACTCTGTTTTCCTTTCCCAACATACATGTTAGCTCCTTTTCTCTTGAATTGTTGCAGCTTGGTTGGAGCTGGTTTCCCAAATGGCTTGTTTGGAATGTTAAAATTTCCTTTTGGTTGAGGTTCTAGTCGACTCAACCCATTCTCTACTTGAGCTGCCGCCTCTACTGCCTCATCATACGTATTCATCCTTATTGCCAATAGTTGCCTTTGAATCTCAGACCTCAATCCCCTAGTAAACTTGTAAAGCCTATCTTCCTCCTCTTGTACCGACCTAGGGGCGTATTTGGACAATCGATGAAATTCGGCTTCATATTGAGTTACCGTCATCGAACCCTGTCTTAAGCGATGGAATTCATCTCTACGAGTTTCACGAACTACCCTTGGAATATATTGCTTCCTAAATTCTTGAACAAAGTTTTCCCATGTTCTTTCAGTTCTCATTCTATTCCACTTTTCATCGATAGTTCGCCACCAATCCCTAGCCGCCGCTTCTAATCGAAAAACAACTAACATAAGTTTTTGTTCCTCGTTATAATGCAAAGCAGTTAGGATGCTTTCCATTTTCTCCAGCCATTGTTCTGCCCTCATATCGTCTGGCTCTCCATGGAAAATAGGTGGATCAAGTCGTAGAAATCTTTCGAGAATTCTATCATGAGTTTCTACAACTGGGCCTACATTTTGCTGATTTTGCTGGTTGTTTTGTTGCAAGAATACTAATAATTGATGTAGCACCTGAGTGTTCAAATCTTCTTCATCCATAGGAGGAGGTGGTGGTGGATCGTCTGGAACCGCAACTCTCTCTTGTGGAGGATATGGCTCGTACCTTTGATTTGTACGTGGTCTGCCTCTACCTCTTCCCCTTCTTTCAGCCATTTATACTGGTACAAAGTAAATTATTATATTAATTTGAGATAAACTTATAAAATTGATTACAATAGAGAGAAAAATTATCATAAGTAATAACAAAAGTAGCACGCCATTTTATTTATAATACACGTTTGGGTACAGGTGAGATATTTACACGCCCCAAAAATGTAAGCAAAAATGTGTTGTCCCCTAGACTAGAGTTACTGTCGTTGTATACACATAGATACCACTCCCAGTGGTTAGCTAAAAGGTCACATTACCTACCCATATTGCCTATTTGCATACATCCCCAAGGTTTCAACGTACACATATGCTTTAAACTTTTTGATGACCTAGGGGTCTATTATGATTATCCCCTCGTCATCCACTTCCAAATCCTGTAAATAATCTTCTACACCCACGAGAATTTCGGTTGGTTCTTCCCAAGGTTCCTCCTCAGTCCCGGTGCAATCATGCGGGGCCTTTACAAGTCCAGGAATAGCTCCAAACAGATCCATTGCTCGCCCACATGTTTAATGCATGATCCCTAATGATTCCTAATTCGATCTCATGATCCAATTGCGTTGTTGCTAACTGGAATAGTGTTGCATCCAATTGTTGTTCTCGTTCGTGCAAGGTACCTTGGGTTGCCGTTAATTGAGCTTCAAGAGTGGTAATGTGGGTTTCCCTATCATGTATCAGATTTTCAAGTTGGTTTGCGCGTTGTTGTTCTCGATGAAATAACTCCAGGTTATCTTCACTTTTCTGTGTATAATATTCGCTCAAGTCTTCCAGATAACTAATATGCTCAGTGCATCGAGTATGACTTCGGAGCTGTCCCCAGAATCCATTCCTACACAATTAACAACCTTATTAGTCCATAAAGATAAGGTAGGAAAGAGGCGCATAACTATCCATATGGTGAAAATCATCACTTATCATTGAATAAGTCCCATTAAAAATCTTCAAAATGCAAATATCCCCATATAATTCTTTAATCCAGGAGTCTAGTCAGGGTACCCAAATCCACAGGCAGAAGATCCTCTCCTGGGTTGGCTTAGGTGTAACTTATTTCACACCCAAGCTCTGATACCACTACTGTCACGCCCCAGTTTATCATAATATACATACAAACCATTATTTATTACTTAGGCTCTACAAGAGCTATCATCCAAAATACAAGTTTATCAAACTATAAATACAACTGAAGCCTATAAATTTAAGGTACGATAAAGTAATACGTTATCCAAACAGATAATTACATGTCCAAAATATTAACAAAGTAGTCTGGTAACATAAGATTTACTCTTGATTCAGACGCTCAATACTCGTTTCCTCGTCAACTTCAGCTTCTGTTTCTGAAAATTTTAAAAGCTATGGGGTGAGCCAAACGAGCTCAGTGGTTGGGGAAAAGGGAATGCAACAATTATTTACAAAACAATTTAACTTGAGTAAAACATGCAGTGTGGTGATCTATTTTAATGCATAAGATTTTATAATGCATATACATTCGTAGCAAAATAAGGTTCGACTAGGAAAAATAATTTAGTAAAGAACAGTCGATCAGGGAGCACACAATGTTAATTTTTACGAGTACCTGAATATCTCAAGACAATCAAGCAATTAATTAGTCCAATACAAGAAACGTAGGATTAGTGTTGATCGGTCACTAACCCTGTCCGTTCTCCTTATGGCTCCCAACAATATCCGGCCGAAGCCCAAACACCTTATCCCTCCCAAGAGGCTCGACGTCTTTAGCGTGGGCTTTTGCCCGAGAGATCGTCATATTCATGAATATACCGCTTCTACGACCCAATCGCCCGTCGAACTCTCCGTCCGACTCAAGGTTGGGATTAGGACCATGGATAGTCCAACAACGACCACAGGCAACCTGTTCGATCTTTTTGTTGGATTTATCCACACCATACATGACTCCACAATTTGCAGGTTAGTCAATACGCATAACCATATCCATTAAGTCACATCATAATTACAATAAGTTGATTAGCATGTAAAAAGTTATTTAAGCTTGCCTGATGCTAATTAGCTGTAAATTGAAAAATTTGATTAACGTTGAATTCTTCAAATTTTAAAGTTTTTGTTGGTGTGGGAATATGTATTGATTTATCTTTAAATTGAAAAATTAAAACCAAAAAGGATTTTTCTTTCTCATTTGTAATAATTGCAAATGTGTCTGATGTCCATAATTTATTCAAGTATCATGATTTGAAAAGAAATTGGTTTTCTTATTAATATTTATATAACCTAACATTGACTAATCTGTACTTTGTTTTCAGTTACCATTATCAAGACATTCTATTTCCTTTGTTTTGTTATATATATATATATATATATATATATATACATAGATCAATATATATATTTGTTCCGAATCTTTTAATTAATTATTAAATTTCTCATAGTCAATAATTAATGGGAAAATATAACTCACAAGTTAATTATAATTTCAAGTCAGATAATTACCAAGATGATATATCTTTCTTTATATTTCAAATTAAAAAAAAAACCAAACAGATAAAAGAAAACCAAACAGATATATGCTTACTAAAGGAAACATTTAAATTTTCAAGGTGTTTTTCAATCTTTGATTTATAGCAACACCAGCCACCACAACCCACACAAAGCTAATATAGCCAAATTCACAGATTCACATGTTAATCACAAAATTTTATTTCTCTGTCTATTATAAATTTTCCCTTTTTATAAAAAAATTTTGAAAGAGTAGTTACTCACTTTTAGGCTTAATCCCTGTCAAGATTCGGTCAACAATGGCACCAAAAGAGTCTTTCACCAGATTTGATCTCCTACATCACAAAGGGTCCGAAAATCCTTTAGACCTCTTTAAAACTATCCAAAAATAAAAGAAGCAAAATTGGATTTTTCGATCTACACAATTTTCAGATTGTTGTTTTGAAGCTCCAGAGACCAAACTTTTGGGTCTACTAAGATAAATCCAAAAATTCAATTTCTTGGAGCTGAAGTGGAAAAAAAATCCAAGAAAAGAAAGAAACAAGATCAAATAACATAAACCCAATGGCTTCCTTGACCTCTGGGTCTCAGCCAATCCTTTTTAAGGGTCGTTTGGTGTAGATCTTGAGAAACAAAAATAAGAAGAAAAGACAAAGGAGGCTGAGGGTTGTCGACGACCCGTGGCGCGGCGGTGCACCGTGGTGTGCACGATGGTGGAAATTTTTATTGTTAATTTTTTTTGTTTTTTTTTTTTTGAAAAATAACACAAAATAAAAGATATTAAAACATAAAATAAATAGATGATAGAGGATGGTGGTTGTCGGCGGCTGGTGGTGGTGGCCTATTGTCGCCGCTAAGAAAAGAGGGGAAAGGGTGAAGACATCAAAGAGAATAGAGAGGATAAGGAAGAAACCTTCACCTTGAGTGTGTGTAATGTGTGTGGATAAGACTGATGAATGGATTGGGGTTAGGTGTATTGGCTTTTAAAAGCCTTTTGACGGGTAGGATAAACCGGATAGGGTCTGCTGGGTTATGGGCTGGGTTAAGTTCCCTATTAGCTGAAACTTTTGGGCTAAGAAATGAAATGGCAGGTATCAATATGGGCTCAACAAGAGGATTGACTATTGGATAAACAAATAAAAATAAATGGGTTATTAGTAAAATTAATGGTCCATTATATAATACTAATCCACTAATTAACTTAATCTTGTTGTTTATAAAAATGGGTAATATCGAAAAATTCATTAGCGAATTTGTCCTGATAGTCAGACTATTCAAATAAGTAAAACTATAGTTGATGACTACGTGAATATATTATTAAAGTCTTATCTTAAAATTTACATTATTAAGCAAAGTGATTTTAAATCATAATTCCAAAATTTTAAATTTCATACATTCATATTCTTTTAGTTAGACTAAGGAAAAAAAATTGATTGTTTAATATTTATCATAAATACCATACTTGAATTTAAATTTAACACATAACTTCAAATACCCAAAATTAGATATAATTAAATAGATTGTATAACAATAGTACCTTAAGGGTGAGGATTCCAAGTTGTCTCGGTGTAGGGTTTTACAAAGTGTATACTCTCATCTCAAATGAATATAGGATGTGTTTACGCTCAATTCAATTCAATGTTGAAAAATTACCATAGGCTTGCAAATCGTCTCATATCTCCGCCACTAGAATGTATGCAATTTGTGAATCAAAAAGGACTTCTCTCTTTGGTTGTAATGAAGGCTCTTTGGTTAGGGTAGGAAAATATAGATAGAGTGACTCAAACTCGAGCGTATAGACCGGTGAGCATATAAATCATCTACGTTAAAGCTTAATATGCTACCCAAATCATCTCTCATTTTCATCAACTCTTCTTATCTCCATCCTCTTTCTTTTGTAAACATTATCACCTCACATACAATTCTTAGCCTCCAAGTTCATTCAATGAAAACTCACATCATAAAGTCAATTTTTTTTCGACTCTTTTATGAATTTTCAATCTTTCTTTTCTCCTCCTTTTTTCTTTTTTTTTTTTTTTTTTTGTTCCCATCAACCAATTTTGCACAATTATCCAACTTTTCAATTCCAACCCATTCAACCTCATTCACTCCCTCTACTCAATGTTATACGCTCAAGTGTAGGGTAACAAATATATCAAGTTAAGGCTTGAATTGTTGCTATCAAGAAATTAGGAAATAGACTCAAGTTGGCTAACTAGGATTTCAATATCATCTTAGGTAAGCAAAAGGCTTGAAGGGCTAACAAAAATGGCCTTTGATCATTTTCACATTCGCATACAACATGTGACCTTGACAGAGATACCAGAGCAAGTTCTAGAATTCTAACAACATGAATGATACACCCAAATCAATCAACAAGATCGCATATGATGAAAGCAGTAAAGGCTCAAAAGCTCACATGCTTGCAAATACGTAATTCAAAGCATCAAACCATGTTCTCAATATCCACATGCTCAATATCATCTATTCATGGTTCAATCAACTCATGCTCAACACCCAATCCAAACAATACAAAATTTTCAAAATCAAGCACAAGTTACAATCAATAGATCAACTCACTCCCTACAATCTATGAAAGCAATAAACGTGCTAAACCAATAAACGTGTTTCTAATGCAAATACAACCTAAAATGCTCTACATGCAACTATATGAAAACACACAAAATTAATGCAATTTTTTTATCCACACATTTCATATCAAAATAACTATTTCTCCCCAAACTTAAATGAAATTATATCGCACGTAAGAGAAGATAGAATTTCAATATTAAACTGTGTTGATTTACCCGATTCACATCGTATGTGCGGGTGGTGGTGGATAATGGCCCTCCTTCGCATCTCCTCCTATCGCTAGGACTACTTCTTTCAACCATCACTTCAAGTTTTGTACCTTAATATTGTCTTAGTCAAGGACGACGGGCTGCCCGTGCTGCGTGCCAAGCCACATTATTCCTCCTCCAGGCACGCACGGGCGTGCGCTTAGCGACGGTCACGGGTCACCCGTGCGTGATGTCAGAATCTCTCGCTTTTTTTTTTTTACAAAAAGAAAACAAACAAAAACAAAAATCACACCACAAGCCGTTGGGTTGCCTCCCAACAAGCGCTATATTTAACGTCTTTAGCTTGACGCTTATTACTTTCGATTCGTACCACCTTTGAATGCATATATTAGCTGCTTTGGATCGTGGTCAAGAACCGTTTTTCCATTATTTGCATCTAGTAATGCATAATTGGGATTTCCATGCAAGTATTGGAGTCCTGATGTTGGAACACTTGGATTTGAATTATGCTCATGTTGTTCGTGTGCGTATGTACCACCAGTGTTCATTTCGTTGTGGGATAGCTTTCTTATGATATCACGCACGCACTGACCGGGCATCCACGCACTGCTCATGTGTTCATTGTCCTGTTTCTGCTCCTTTTCGACATCACACACGGGCTGAAAGTGCATAGACATACAGTCCGTGTTTGATTCCGAACTTTCTTGCTTTTGCAGGATCTTCGGCTCCTCGTAGTCAGTACCACTCTTTTGATGAATGACACTACACTGTTTCTTTGAGTTGGCTTCAGTGGTGCTTGAAAATTGACCCTTTTGATATTGCCCACCAACAATTGTAACTAATTGGCCCACTTGGGTTTCGAGATTTTTTATCGAACTGGCCATCTGTGTCATTTGTAGTTCTATTTTATCCACCCTTGCGTCTTGCCTTGCGAAGCAGCTCCTAGTTTCACTCATAAATGCATTGGATTGATTTATGAATGAGGTGAGGGCTTCTTCTAAAGATGGCTTATTTGCTTCATCGCGAGTAAAGCGGTCCCTCGACTCGCTCCTGAACAAACTTGTTTGCATCCTTAACAAGGTGAGAGCTTCTTCTAAAGATGATTTTGCCTCTGCATTTGTAAACCCATTCATTACGTTGGACCTTGATGGGGTGGAATCATATTCTCCGTGCTAGTATATGAAAAATCTTCATAATTCCCCCCAACGGGTAATAGCACATAGGAGTAGGATTATTCCAATAAATCGTAAGAATTCCAGTTATTGAAATCCATTCGAGCGGGTGCACCTATACCAATTCAAAGAAACAAATCAAACATTGTAGAGATAGAATTTACAAAAGAAAAATAAAAAATAAAAAAATGTCTAAATTAAGAATAATTCTATCTATCGCAATATTAGCACCAAAAATTGTATTATTCCCCGGCAACGGCGCCAAAAACTTGTTCGCCTTATTTGAAAAATCTCCAGAACCGTACCATGAAAATTTTCGGGACGGTTCGGTTCGGGGAAAGTCAAAACGTCAACGGATATTTTATTTGAATATTTTTCGGTTCGAATATCAGTTCGGGTTCGGTGATCTTCAAGTCCCGTGCACACTCCTAGATTAAACTATGGGAGTCGGTCAAGGACCGTAGCCGAACTGCTCAATCCCGGACTCAAACCGTCCATACCTCTGTTCGCCTTATTTTTAGCTTCACTGCAAGTGTACGGTGTAGTTTATAGAATAGGGTAAGCAAGGTCGTATCCACGGAGACTAATAAATTTATGCGCTAAGTATTGAACTAAGATAGTCTTATTTTTATTTAGACAATCGAAATTTGATGATTGTTGTGGAAGTAAAGACAAGATTAACCACAAAAACACAAGATACTAAGAATAATGGAATTATCAAGGGAATGAAATGGATTCCCGAGTTATGGTTTCAATTAATATTCCTCTTGTTGTCCGATTTAATCAAAGTCAAAGTTATTATCGATACACCTATAAGACGATCACAATGGTATTTTATCCTCCCTCTCGAGATGTATATAAAGTGTAGATTGAAATATCTATGCTAGCATCTCTACTCAACATAAGATACACAACTCCCAAATGCACAAAAGATCAAATATCCTCACAAATATTCACAAACCTCTCGATTATGCAAATATTCATGTCAAGTACTCAAGATCTAATATTGAAACTCATCTCTCGAATTATGAATCAATATATCAAACAAGTTAAATCATTGGCCAAGTGATAAAACAAGAATATGAACAAAGTACTCAAATAGGCTTCAAGACAATAACTTCAACTAAGATTAAAACATTCAACAAGAGTTCAATTAATCTACTTCCAAAACCCGGAAATCACAAGAAGTTTAGCTACTCATTACAAATAAACAACTCATAGACAAATTGTTCATATTCATGGCAAGCTAAAATGAAAGATTAAACCACAAAGAATGAGAAAACTTAGGGAAATGGATAATCTCTCGATTAATCTTCAATCCTCAAGCTCCGATTCGACCCGATTCTTCCCTTGATTCTTCCTAGATGAATTTGAGCTATTTCTTGTGTTCTTGGGTCTTTTCCAGACCTTTCCTCCCCTGGTGTGCGCCTCAAAAAGTGGTATTTATACCCTTTTAGAAGCCTAGGTCAATTTGCTGTCATTTTTGGAGTTTTCTGCAAGAACGCACGGGTCGTGCGTTGGCACACGGGCTACCCATGCGCCATCCCGTAGAAAACATCCAGTCAGAGGGGCACGGTCGTGCGTGCGTCCACGCACGGGTTACCCGTGCGCCACCCAAACGTCCAAATTTGTTTGCGGGGTCTTCATAAGAGTTGTAGCCCTCTCTTTTAGCTTTCCATAGCCACTTGAATCAACTCAATATCAATTTTGTAGAGAGAATTATGACCAAAATACTAAACTCGCAAAGGTCTTTGGAAATTCCATACAGCGTTTGGATGTTCCTTGAGATAAATCTCCTTGTTTGATAATCCATGCTTCTTTTGTCACACGACTCATCACTATGACTCTAGACTCCATATAGTTGGCTTCCAATTGGGTGTAATCGCTCGATTCTTGATGATTCTAGGTAGCAATGTTCGTATTTGTCACAAAATCACTCCAAATATCGTTAAATTCCTACAAAACAAGCAAGCGTAATATCTTTTCCACAAAGAGCGAATATATACCATTTTATACACGTTATTGCATGTTTATAAACAATTATAGGCATAAATATGCCCTAAAATACATGCAAAACTCACACTCAACAACCCATAATATTCGCTTACGCATAAGGATCCTTATGGATTCAATGTCAACAGGTATCAAGAATCAATCCCATCACATTCAAGCAACTAAGCATGATTTCATGATTCAAAATAATGAAACTCTTTGTGGTTTTATAGACATGATTTTCGAGGGAGTTGAAATAATGTTTGAGTTGAGATTTAAGGATGAAATGTCATTAAGTCAGATATCTTGAGATTATAATGTAAGAAAATAGTAGTGTTTCTGCTAGTACAATTTAAATAAATCGGAAAAATATTTAAAGTAAGCAAAATAAAAATTAGCATGAATAATGTATTAACACACTATCCTTAAAATAGATATGCCCCCTATTATGGACGTTTGTTTTCCAGGATAAGACGAGAAATCGGATTACATATTGCGGCGAACTAAAAATTATGCCTTAAAATTTTCACCAAAAATTTAAATTGCAAGAGTTTTTGAGGAATATGGAATTTTTATGAGATTTTATGTGTTTTTTCAAATGTGACAAACAAGTCATTTTTATAGGAATAAATATCACCTTTCTCCACAAAATATTTGTCATTTATTATTGAAAATGTTAAAATTAAATTTGTTCTTTACTATTTAAAATGTCAAAAATAAATTTTCACCCTTGTATGTTCATTCCTATTGCTCCAGTTGAGATTGAAGTTTCTCTTTGATTGTTTCCGCCGAACACTTGCACACACAAGTACCCAAATTTTTGGGTAATTGGCATTATACACCCTTAAAATAAATTTATTTGGCACTTTACACTCTAAAATTACAAAAGTGGCATATAGCACCGTCAGATTGATATTCATTGGCAAAGTACACCCTATTGCACAAAATATACATTTTAAAAATAATTTTAATGAGATTGGGGATAAAATTTACTCTCTCTATTCCCCACGCTTTTCTTCTTTTAAATTTGTTACTTTCCTACAAAAAATATAATTTTATAATAGTTAAATTGGTTTAATAAATTTGAATTTTAGGTTATTGCTTATTGTTCTTAATTTGGTTGCAAAAATGATATTTCTATTTATGAAATATTTGCTCGATTTAACAATGTAAGCTTTTTTATTTCTACTAAAAATGCATTAAAAATAATGAAAGACCAAAAAAGGAGGACACAATTATAAATAATAAAGTAAGAAAGGGAAAAAAGATAGAACGGAAAGACCAAAAAAATTCGAATAATTTTGTTTCTGAATCTTCCTTTCGTTTTTAGTATCCATAAATTTGCTTAGTAATAGAGGATATTGGATATTTGACTAAACTTATAAGCTCTTCATCTATAAAATATTTAAGAACTTATAATCTCTCTAAAAGAGTTTGTTAATTTTATATTAAAAAGATCTTATAAACTCCCAACATAAGGTATTAGAAGCTCATAAGTTCTTTTCTAAAAAAGTTGTGGTCCCACCTTATTTTAAACATAAGATCACTTTTTAACAACATATTTAACTTTGAGCATTTTAGTTACAAAATTGTCATTATTAATATCTTGTAAGCTCTTTCATCTTATTTTATCCGAACACTTTAGCAATTTATTTTCAAAACCAGATCTAACATATTATAAGCTCTAAAGTCATCTTATAAGAACTTGGAGTTTAATTATAAGATAATAAGCTTATAAGTCTTCCATTTGAAGCATGAATTTTTCTAATTTTTCCTCTCGTTCCTCGTGTTGACTTAAGCATTGAATCGGCCTACCTGGAACAACCTTATGGTCCTTCTAACGTTTGTTGGTGTTGCAGACGAGTTCACAGAAGAAGACTTCCAGCTTTGGGAGAACAAGACTTGGACTAATTCAGAAATCTTAACTTAAAATGATCTGCCCCAAAAAACAACATCAATTTTCTAATTTAAACTCTAATATTCAATATTTCTGGTTTCTTTTTTTCTCAATCTTCTGTTATCCTTTACTTTTATCTAATCTTTGCCTATTCTACTATATTAAACTCTAATGTTTATATTTCAAGTGTACAATACAAATTGTTTTGTAAAGATATGGCACGAAATTGACGGAAGGAATAGAAAGTCAAGAAGGTAGATGACTAGGGATGGCAATGGGGCACACGGGTCCCGGGCGGGTCTTGGCCCCATTTTAAGAAAATCTGTTGGGGCTGGGACGGGTAACGGGTCCTTATGGACCCATACCGGATACAATTAAATTAAGTCAAAATATTAAAATTTTTTTTCTAGTCTCACTTCTTTGTACTCAGTCGTAAAATTTGTTAGTTTCTTAATTTTATTCGTAAACTTTTTTTTTTTTGAAAAGAATTTTTTCGTAAACTGAATGTCGCAATTAGGGATATAATTGAATATTTCAATCATTGGTTGGATAATCCAAAAATTATTAGTTATTATGTATTTTGACTTTATTTCTGTACAAACAATGTGAGCTACCAACTGCAATACATTATTATAGAAATTTGGTGGTTTGTGTTGTTATAATAAGACAATTATAAAAAATTTAATTTAGAATTTTAATTACAACACATTGAGAATGAAATTTAAAAGTCAGACAATTCAGAAGCAGCTCATTGCCTCAGCGCACTTAATTAATTGAATATAACATGGAAGCAGACAGGTGACATTAAATTTTAGCGGGTCCTGTGAGTCCAAGCCGCTGGATCGCGAGTCTGAGGCGGGGCGGGGTGGGGCGAGTCCCGGGTCCACGATTTTCTTTGTGGGGTGGGTCTCGGGTTTTGCTAAACTTTTCCCAGACCCGCCCCATTGCCATTCCTAGAGATGACCTGTAATTAACAGGAAAATTTATACCTAGAGCTAGTAGTTTTAATTTTATCTTGTTTAAAAAGATTAAACATTGTATTTAAATATAAGTATTTGGTTTTTTAAATTTTGAATTCTATTAATGGCGTTGTTTTTAGTTGAGATTTGCTTATATATATACATCTTACTTAATAGAACCCAAAAAATAATTAATTTATACTTGGCTAGTGGAACTGATTTAATTGATTCAACCACTAATCGATAGGAAGATCAATTTGCTCAGATCACATGGACCCGACCCACAAAAGTTTATAAAGACCTAAACCCAAACCCGATGGATATACCCATTTAATATTTTTAAAATAAAAATAACTATAAAGATATATCTTTTAAACAAAAATATTAGAAAATATATATAACACGATTTTAAATAATTGAAATTTTAAATGGGTCGGGTCATGGTCTGAAAAATAAAATACCCAGAAACAAGCTCAAACCCTTTTATACTCTTAAAAACCCACCCCAAATATGGCAGGTCTCAGTTGACATCCATAATCTAATAATATACCCAAATATACACACTGATTTCGAATTTCAATATATATAGTAGAGTTGGAAACAAAAAGGAAAAGAAAAGAATTTTAGGAGTGATTGTTTAACTTGTCATTAAGTTATTTTCTATTTTTTGAAAAATTAATATGAAATAATTAAATTATTTGAAACAAAAATGACAATGAATTTTGAAAGTGTGATTGAATATAAGATAAGAATGTGATGATGATAGTTGGCATGGTGATTATTAAATAGTGATTAGATGTGATTATTGATTTAAGAAATAAGAGAGAATAAATAATGTATTTGTGATATAATTGTGCAATTATGATAACATACTTGGTGCTTTTTTGATAAAATTATAATTGGAGTGATTGATGATCGAAAATTGAGAATTAATGAGTAGTGTCTTTTCTTTTAATGTTTTTTTAAAAGTAATTGCATATATTGGGGAAAAAAAAAACTTTTGAGGGAAAGTCTGTGAATCGCGGAGTGAGTGAGGGTTCTGTAGATTTTCTTTATTTTTATAAATTTTAATTAATTTTACTATATAAATGAATTGGTATATAACGTTTATGTTACTAATATGGAGGTGATAAAAAAGTATATTGTTATTTATTTTTCCTCTTTTAGATTATTTAATTTTTTCCTTTCCTTATTGATAATTAATTAGTTCAAATGTTAATATTTACATATGAAATGAATTGCACAAATAATGAAAGACATATATCAAATTATATATATTGATAGAAAAATAATATATTACTCCCTCCATACCGAATAAATAGTCCACTATAGTTTTTTGGGATTTCCCAAATATGTAGTTCAGTTTCTATATTTCATAGTACTTCTATCCAATTCTTTTACTATTATAATCATATTTAATATGTATTTTATAATTTATACTATTCATTAAATAAGGGTAAAAACAAGTAAATATTTAGCATATTTATAGTTTCTAATATTTTTCTTAATGTGTGAAAAGTCCAACTTGAGTATATATATGGGACGGAGTGAGTATATAAATATATCTAATACTAATCTTATATTATTAATTTTAACTTTAAACATTATTAAATAAAATATATTCTAAATTGTTGATATAATTTTGTTCTTTTTAATCATTATTAATTATTCCTAGATAATAATAAGTAAAATATTATTCTCAAATTGATGAGTAAACAATAAAAAAAATTAAAACTCAATTTACAATTGGACTATACTAATCAAAGTTGCAAATACCATTGAACCTGACAAGAGGGGTAACGGTGCCATTTATAATTGGAGTATATTAATTAAAGGTGCAATATATATATATATATATATATATATATATATAGGATTTGGTTCAAATGAGACCACCCTCCCTAGGTGAGACAGTGTGGACTCATCTTACCCATTGATCTTAAAAAATGAAGGGATGTGATTAATTCAGCTTTTTTTAATTATTTCTAATTTTTCTTTGATTTTAAGGGTAAGATTGTAATTTTGTAATTCAAATTAGTGGTCCCAATGGATTTTATGGTTCAAATTAGTGGTCCCAATGGATTTTAAGCAAATAAATAGGACCATCGGATTTTGTGGCGGAATTTAAGGAACTGTTTTCTTTCCAAATATTTTTTTTTCAAAGATAGTTAGGGTTCTTCTTTTGCATAATTAGACATCAAATAATGCATATTTAGTTATTTTGTTGCATGCTTTGTTTTATGAAAACAAGACATAATTGAATATAACGTACTGCATATGTAGTTATACTACACTGCATAAATAGGTTCAATATAATGTATATTTAGTTATGAAAATGGGATGTTGCTTTTGGAAATTATAAAAATGAGATGTTACATAAATCGTGCATATTTAGTTATTCCACAATGCATAGATAGTTTCTAGATAATACATAGTTAGTTGATTTTGTTGCATAGTTTATGACATCTTGCATAGTTGGTTATACTATACTACATATTAATTTTTTTACGCTGCATAGATAGTTTTCAGATAATGCATATTTAGTTGAGTTTTGTTGCATATTTAGTTTTCAAACTCACTGTTCGTTATTTCTCTGTAATATTGCACCGATTTTTCGTGTTTTTCTATGTAATTTTCGAGTTCTTCACAGTTTTCTTTATTTGCGTTAATGGAGGAATGAGAGAGAGAGAGAGAGAGAGAGAGAGAGAGAGAGACGTGAGATTGGGGAAAATGAGATGTATGAGAGAGAAAGAGATTTGATTCCATTTTTGTAACTAACTTGTTATGTTATTTTACCCTACTACCCTTATATTGATTAAATTAATATTTTAATATATTTTTTATCCATTAAATCATACCCATTGATTAATAGTGGGGATGGTTGAGATTTATCCATTGTGTCTCACCTAGAGATATGGTCTCACTTGATCCTCCCCTATATATATATATATATATATATATATATATATATATATATATTAATTAAAGGTGCAAATACAATTAAACTTGACACGAGGGGAATTGCAAATACCATTTTGTCTCATCTCAAACAATCACTAAAATGTGAAGGTACGGACTGCACGGAGAGCTCCCACCACGGCTGTAAGTTTTTAGTGGCAGACATAGTATGGAATGTGCCACCACGGCTGTAAATAGTTAGTGGTAGACATTGTATACGTTTATATAAAATCCAAAACGTATACTTTTTTTAAAAAATAAAATTCCAAATGTATATATATGTTGAATCAACCCAGTTTATAAAATCACACGTGACAAATATAATATCCTAAATTGACAAGTAATATACCAAATAAATAAGACGAGAATAGAAAAGCTTGTTAAACCCTTAAATTACTTTGAAAACAGACAAAATAAAAAATTATTTAATTAGCCATGGTTATTTTGTAGAGTTGAAGTTTCCGTCAGTCCCGATTAATCCTCACCAGGTATTAGGTTTTCCTTATCCATTTACGTTTTTTTCCCGATTAGGTCGCTAACCCCGCACAAGGTCCCGCCTAATCCCACTAAAGTTCCACCTAGACGCTATCCCCGACTAGCGCCTAATGATTTTTACAACATTAATTAATGTACCATGCATTTCAGGGTTTATCAATGAAAGAAACAGTATTTTCCCATAACTTTAAGCTTTATATTTTCAGCTTTATTAAATAAAAATATATATTCTAAAATTATTGATATAAGTTTGTTCTATTTAGTTATTATTGATTATTCCTAAATAATAATTGTAAAATATTATTCCCAAATCTTATGGGAAATAACATTATAATTTTTTATGTTTTTAATAGGTGATATGGCAGGTGGGTCCCACAAAAAATGTGTTTTAAAAACACTTGCCATTGGATCATGCATGCCTTAATATAACTTATATTTAATATTTTGTTGTTTTGTTGGATATTAATAATTAATTAAGATCTTTCCAGAAAAATAATAATTAATTAAGATAAAAAAAATATCATCACACGTACAATAATACTAATAATATATCAGACTAGAATTGGAAAGGTTATATTATTAAACCCTTAAATTACTTTGAAAACAGACAAAATATTTCTCTCACCTGCAACCTTTCACGTCAAAAAAAGGCTGTGAGCAGTAGCCTTTGTCACTGTCACCGCACTGCAGCCACTGCTCAACTCTGAGGCCTATATATAGACAATGTAGCTCAACCCAATATTCACCAGTGAAAAAAAACCAAAACAGCATTTTCTCTTTATTTTCATAACTTCGATCAGCTTCTTTTGTGGAGCTTTTTTTCCACCTCCGTTTTCGCTTTCGCCGTCACTATGGACAGAAACCAGCAGAGGGAAATATTTTTGGCATGGCGGCAAATGTTTGTCTTACGACTGAGTGCGTGGTGGGGTACGTTCATTTTGCTACTGAGGACTTGGCGCGGGAAGATTGTTTTAAGATTGAAGACTTGGTGGCAAAGAATTGCTCTAAGAGTGAGGAACGACGAGGGGCTAACCAGGAAAATGTGCTGGTTCGTTGCTGCTTACACGACTTTGATAATTATTCAACTTATCTTGATGACAACCAAAAGCACTATTAGAGCGAAATTGGATAAAAGAATTCCTAGTATATTCGCTAAGTATCTCGTGGCAATCTTCGGGCACATTGTATACTTGCCATCACTACTATTGGCAGCCATTTTTGGTGGGTCTTGTCAAATTAATATTAACAGATATTTTCAGTGCTTTTGTGATACAATTTTCATTGGGGCTTGCCTTTTTCTATCTGAATATTTTAAGGATTTAAATTCATTGGCCATCGCTTATCTTTTCTGTTTTCACGTCATGACAGTAGCTAATATTGTTGTGTTGTTTGAGAATATTGGTATGGTAGATTGCCTATTTGCTGCAGCACTACAGGCAACTCTATACCAGTGCAAAGACCCAAAAAAGGCCCCATATATTGTGGCGTTTTTGTGTGCGGTTTGTCAAACTTTAAAGCATTTGAATCAACATTTCAGAAAGAAATCTGTAGCAAGAACAACGTCTTCTAACACGAATGAAACTGGAGAGGATGATGATTATGCCTGCGGTGTCCTCCAAGTGCTGAAAAATATTGGGAACTTTATCAGAAACAAGTTCGTCTCGCCCGAGGTTGATTTGGAGGCAGCATCTTCTTCTGAAATGACGCCACTTAGAGCCGTTATGCCAGAAGAAAGGGCGCTAGTCCGAACCGGTTAGGTGGTACAAAGATGAGGGTTGGGAAAGGGTATGGGTTTTTTTTGTTTTTCTTGTTTTCTGCTGTACGTTGCTGCTGCATCTCTTTTTATGAAATTTTTAATTTTCATGTTTTCTTGTCTTTCTTTTCAAGAAATAATTTATCCAGACAATTTTATGTAATTAATGGTACGTGCGATGAATCTTGTGTTATTTTTTTCTTTGTTCGAAATTAATTTTCTTCTGGCGTTTTGGAATTTTTTTCTGCTTTCTATAAATTTCTAAGATGTGCTCAAATGGTTGTGCCATGAATCATGCAAATTTATTTATGCTTCCTTTACACATTTATGTACATTATTATGTGTATTAAATATGTATATATATTTGAAAAGAATAATGAAATATACTGAAATTATATATATAGTCGAATACTTATTATCAATGTTAGGCTAAAGAAGAAATAGCATGATGAAATGCGTATTTACTGTATTGATATTAACAAATTATTAAAATACTTGAGAATGTAATGATATATATATATATATATATATATTGCATATATTAACAGGCCAAACATTGACAATAATTGATTTCTAGCTGGTTGTAATAATTATTTATAATAAAACTATACTGGAATAAAAATGGATTTGATATAAATGTATGGCATAATAATAGTTTTTACCATTATAAAATATGAGTATATATTATAAATTGGTAAATATTAATTCACGATATATCTTATGCACGTACATATATCATATGAGATATGATGCAAAATAATTACATATGCAGTGAACTTAATAATATATATATATATATATATATGAGATGATATAATATTTGAATATGATCTGAAGTAAAAATGCAAAAGTATAAAAAAAAATTAAAATAACATAAATTTTGGCAAAGTAAGCACATAGGTGATAATACCTCCACTACCCTTAGGCAATTAGGCATAATGATTGGCACCTGCCGCCATCCTCACAGTCCACAGCAATCGTACAGTGCCGTTGGAGGGATTTTTGATTCCCTGATATTTAACAGCTCATCATTCATTTTGGATGTTTTTTTTCCTATCCAAATCTAGTTACTCCATTTCCTCAAAAAAAATCTAGTTACTCCATAAATATTGGATGTATTGATTGTTCATACTAGCTAGAATACAATGAAAAATCCTTATGTATATATCCTTCAGCTATGATTAATTTTAACATTTTTAGAGTTTCTCTTCAAGAAATTGTTATCAATTTTTACTTTTAAAATTTCTTTTTGGGTTAACATTCAATCTCTATCCATTTTTTTTCTTTTGAGGCATTCATCCAATTTTCTCTTAATTACTAGTTTCTTGATCTCTCACACGTTTGCTTTCTATTTTTTTAAGAAAAAAAAAGGTACATTTTTGTTTTATTTAAGTTATCTCTCATATCTTTTCTCACCTTTTATTCAATTGATTTACATAAAGAAAAAGAACTTTTTACATTATTATTCAACAATCTTCCAAGTAATTATATCTCTTATAGATAAACTCTAAAATATTTTATGTACACCAAAAATGTTTGAGAGTCGTCTCTTATGCCAGTCTTATGAACTCAAGTCAACGAGACTGACTGACTGACTGAGTCCCAAAGTATGAAATATGAACTAAAAAAAATAAAATAATTGAGTCTCATTAAGCACATCAGCTAATGCTTTGCGAAAATTTGAATTTCCTTTTCTTTCTTTTCTTTCTTCTTTTTTTTTTGGTTCACTAGAAAAAAAATTAGATTGAGATTGTTTGATCACGACAATTTGAAGAAAATATGTTACGTTGAAAAATGTAGTAGTCAATCAAGATCGTTTAATATGGCTTTCACTTTTTAAAATGAAATTCATATAATATACTTGGATTAAAGAAAATCTTATAAAAGTATAAGATAACAAATTTTGAATAAAAATACTTTTTTTCTTAAGTTAGAGTAGAAAATATACTAAATATTGAAATACTTTTCATTTAACTGTGACTCAACAAAATAGATTGTTCGTACCCATCAAATCTACAATGAGAGGTTCAAATGTCAAGGTTAAGCCCCAGTGTCTCTTATACCCTATAACTATATAAGAGACCAAGTGGATTGATTGAAATTTTTCGACAAACCAAAGAATTAGAATCTTCATATACCCTATAACTATATAAGAGACAAAAGATTATACTGAAATTATAGAGCTCTAATTTGTCTTTTAATGGTTGTTCATATGAGTAATACAAAACATGAGAAAATACAAAAATGGTCCTACAACTTTATAGTTACTAAGCAATTTTAATTAGTCCATTTTTTATTTGTGAATTTAGTCCTCTATCTTATACTTTGTCACGATTTTGGTCACCGAAGTTCTAAAATCTAGCAAACAACTTGCATGTGAAGGGTATGTGACCCGCATTATTGCTGAGGTAAACCCATTTAACTACAGGTCAGTCAAAATACCGGGCCATAATCCAAGCAAAATGAGTTCTATAACTTTATTTGACTGGTAAAATGTACGTAAGAAAAGGCAAAAAGAAAATAAAAGAAAGGTTTATTAATATATTCCTAATAAGTTATTAATTTATTTAGATTTATATAATTTATTTAGATTTATATTTTTAATACATTAATAAATTTTTATTTTCATTTTTTCTTGCCTTTTCTTACCTTTTACTAGCCAAATAAAGTCACAGTACCGATTGTGCTTGGATTTTGACCATTATTTTGACTGGTCCATGTGTCCTTCACCTGCAAGTTGTAGCCGGATTATGGAACTCTAGTGAGAATAGGACCAAAACTGCGACAAATTTTAAGATACATGGCTAAATTCGCAAAATGAAAAGTGGATAGAACTAAATTTGCTTAGCCACTAAAGTTAAGGGACCATTTTTGTATTTTTCCCTACAAAACATTGTCAAATGAAGTAGATTTTTGAGATTATTATGAACCTGTGTAAAAATCGGCTTATGACATGAATAATGCAACGAGATTGGTATTAGCTTTTTGTAATGACGAGTTTATCACAGGTATTGCGACGACAATTTGCAATTGATAGAAATGTACTACGACGTGATCATCTTTTTTATTATTTTACAAACAAAATATGGATGACATTTTCTATCCCAAAATGATATTTCCATCTCATTCAAAAAACAATTGTATTTCATCTCATATTTCACCATATGAATGATTGTGAAATTCCAATGAAAATATATTCCGACGTTACTCGGAAAATTAAAACTCAAACGGTGATTCCAAATATAATTAACTATGTAGTTTCAATATGATGGGCTCTAGAAATGAAGATGTATTTTGTTGATATAAATATTATTATTAAATCTTTTAATCTCTATTGAAATTTCCCAACAGCTTGAAGTGGTGTTGGAATGCTGTTTAAATTTTAAAATTTCGATGCAATAGACATTTCAATGAATTATTCCAACACCTTTGTTTACCATTGAAACTTCTGTTGTAAATTTCCAATAAACAATCGATTTCGAATAGGGTTATTTCGGTTGACTATGTGAAATCAAAGAAAAATCTTGCGGATCCACTTACAAAAGGCATAAATCAAGATCAATTGTATAAATTGTTAAGGGGAATGAGTTTAAAATCCACAAACTAAAGAATGTTCATAGCGGTAACCCAACCTTGTGAATTGGAGATCCCAAGACCTTGGTTCAATGGGACAACTAAGTTATGAATGTTTAGTTGAACACTTGGAAAATGTGTTAGCTTATTCCGAAACTTCTAAGTGAATGAAAACCTTGAATGTGGTGAGATTAAGTTTAAGACTTTTAATGATTCATATCTAGAAAGGTGGAGTATGACAGGATACTCTTCAATAGGAGATCACCTATATCAATGAGAAGTAATGACCGCTTCAAAGAAACACTTATGAATCTAAAATATGGTCCAGAACCGAAATAGACACAAAGTGAGAACAACAAGTTTTAGAATTACCATTGTGTAAGTATTGTTGTCTCGTTTTTTATACAAACGGTTGAGTAGTTCAAGACATTGCGTCACTAAGTAGCTAGTAAATCCGATAATATTTTACTAAGGAAAGTTCAAAGCCACAAACTACGTATCCAGATGCAATAATAGTTTGTCGAGACTTTCAAGCGAATCTACAAAATGTTGGGGATTGTTGGAATTTAGTTATACAAAATGGGTGTTGACCCGATTTTGACCAAATTTTTAAGTGATTTCCATTAGTGAAAAATAGAATTAAATTATTTGTAAAAATTCTACTAAGTGAGCATATGAGAATAGCATTTGGAATTTCTCAAAACCAATTCCGGGTGAAGGAGAAATTAATGCTAGAACTTAGCCACTTAAAACTAGAAAATAGTATGGAAAATGGAAAATTGTGGGGAAGGAGAAATGCTCCATCCCACATAGGAGGAGAAGCCAAAGTTTACTCACTTTATAAATCCCAAGTTGGACTTATGGGTTTGGGCCCTTGGGGGCACCCAAGTTTTTAAAAGGGTGAGGGCCTACATGCTTCTGGGGTTTGGTTCAAAAGATACACGCGTGTCGGCTGGCTCGGCCCGGCACGGGTCCGGGTTGTGAGTCGATTGTCGCGGGCTTGGGCTTGGGCTCTTATTCTTTTTGGACCAAAAACTTTTTAAAATATAAATTAATTATTTTTTAAATAATTAATTTAAAATCAACCAGGGTGCGGAAGTGCGGTTGTCCTGAGCGCCTGCAGTGAGTGCGCAGTAGCGCGCAACACACCATCTTGCGAGGCCATCGCGCGCGCGCACCGCATTACAGTGAGCACGATCGGACGTGTGCGCAGGTGTACGCGGACGCGCATGTCGGAACAGATGCACCTGTTCGAGCAACCAGGTGCATTTTTTGACTATAGATATGTCTTTTCGAGTCAAAAGACATGTTTTTTCAATCCGAGCACCTTGATGCCTATAAAATCAAACCCATGCAGATGGAAGAAGACACAGAAATTACAAGGTTAAAAAATGAGGCATTGCATTCTGCATATTGTTAGCCTTCCCGTTCAAAGCTTGAAAGTTTCAAACACTTCTTATCCGCCGTAGTTTCGACTTTGCAAGTGATGTAAAGTCAAACAGATTAAAGTCGTTGTATCTTAGGGACGAGCGTCGAAAACGTAAGCACTTCGTATACGGGGTATTTTTATCTTGCGGAGACAGTATCTAATACAGACCTCGACACAGCCTAAAAACTTAGTCATTATTCTGTAATAGTAAACTAGCCTACCAACAATCGCAATACGAAAATTTACCTTATTTGTTTCAAGACAATAGCTTCAGTTTCATTCACTCCGATGGTTGCTGCACCTGCTCACGGCAAAAAGTTGGGCAAGTTCTCTAGCGTTGACTTCAAACGCTGGCAATAGAAGATATTGTTACCTAACAACTTTTAGTCTGTCCTGTTTCTTGAAGGAGGACCCCTCTACCGTTGGCTATGAAGAATCCGACAACCAACGGAGAATCACTATGGATGTTTGGCATAACATCAATTTTCTCTATCGGAACTACATTTTGAATGGGTTAGACGACACCCTCTATAATGTATATAGTTCGTTCAAAACATCCACAAAGAGAAAAAGTACAAAACAAAAGATGCCGACACAAAGAAATTTATTGTCGGTAAATTTCTGGATTATAAGATTGTTGACACCAAGACGGTGATTAGCCAAGTCCAGAGATTCAGATCATACTTCACGACTTAGTGTCTGAAGGGATGATTCTGAGAGAGTCATTATAAGTGGCTGCGATTATCGAAAAATTGCCACCATCGTGAAAAGATTTTGAGAACTACCTCAAGCACAAGATGAATAAAATGGGGCTAGAGAATTTGATAGTTCGACTTCGGATTGAGGAAGACAACCGTGATTCTGATTGTAAATCGACAATTATGGGGTGTGACCACACTTTATGGAACACTAGTGGAGCTTCTATTGCATTTTTAAATGTAACAAAAGGTTGTAGGTCCCAAGGGGTGTGAAGTAAGGTTTAGAAGGGGGGGAGGTTGAATAAACCTTACAAAGTTTTTGCAAAAATCCTTTTAAAAAGTTGCAACATAGTTGATTCAAATCAGCTTTGTCCAAAGGGCAGCTAGGTTGATTATTCAGCTGAGTTTCCTACTTAACAGACTTAAGAGAGTTGTTGTTAGTGTAACTCGGCTATATAATCCAAATGTTTAACTTAGCTGATTTGATTTTAGAAGCAGAAGACTTAACACCCTTGATTAGTTTAAAGCTTGTTTTAACACTTGTTTTAGCACTTAGCTTATTATCAATTGGAATAGCAAATGTAAGATTATCAGCAGATATAAAATAAAATGCAGAAAGGTGATGCTGAAAGTAAATAGACACAAATAATTTTATAGAGGTTCTAAGATGTGGTAATTTTTCTAATCCTCTCTTCTCCAATTCCTGGAGGAATCCACTGAGTAAGGATCAGTTTACAAAGTGGTGAACAGTCTGGAGAAAGTCTTGATCACAACTGACTTCTCCTGCGACTCAGTCTTGAGATGCCTTGATCACACAGCTGGCTTCTCTTTGCGACTCAGCTTCTTCACGAGGCGGATGCCTTGCTACTATAGCTCACTTCTTCAAGTTCTTGGATTCGATCACAGAGCCCTCCAACAAACTTGATTCTTGATTCAACCTTGAACCTTTATACAATCCTTTACTTGGAAAGTAGACCCCTGGTTGTTTTTCAAAAGTTCTTCTTCAACTTGGTGATTTCTTTTGTCCTTCACAATGAGTGTTGGATTTGAAAATCTTGTAACTTGCTGGTTTGAGGATTAATGAATAATTTTCTTTTCAGCTTGAATGTGTATGCTTATCAATTGTTGTTGTATCTTTCTTGTGTCTATATTTTGTTGTGTACATTGCATACATATATATTTCTTTTGAATCCTCAGTCTTTTATACTATCATTTGAATAATTATCCATTGAAGAGATAGATAATTATTCAAACAATATTTCAATGGATGTTGGCTTGTCTTGGCATACTTTCTCAACGTGTGATAGTGCCACTTCCTCGTATCCTTGAATGTTCCAGCTTTTCAGGGTCTGACACCCACTTGGAATTTCCATTGGCTTATTTAATTCGCACGTTTTAGACTTGATCACTTTCAGGACCTGGCAGTATGGAGGCATTACTAAATTAAGTAATCCCCTTGATTTCTGTGCAACGGTTTGCTATCAGTTGACTGCCACTTATGACTCCAGTTGTCTTGAGTCTGTTCCAATCATATGTTTGACTCAACTGTCATTCTATCTTTATGGACTTGGCTGACCTTTCTCACAGTTGTTCCTTAGAAGATTTTCCTTCAGTCGAGTCTTTGTCTTCTTTTATGTCATGCTCAGCTGACTCACAGCAGAGTCTTCGACCTAGTCCATAGCTGACTTTCTGTAATGTTGACTTAGCTGACTTGATTAAGCTCTTTCCTAGTTTCAACTTTTACAACAAATAATTACAAGAAAAAATGGAGTGCCGACTTCCTAATTTAAGTTTTACATGGTATCATCAAAATCTAACAAATAAATTTCCTAACAAAGGTGTTGCCAAAAGTGTTGTGGGACCAAAACTAAAATTGCATAAAGTATTGCCCATAGTATTGCAACACTATAGGTAGACACGCTATCAAGTTAAATCTGAAGTGTTACTAAAGATGTTATAACACCAAAGGTTACACACCTCGTAAAATGTGTTAATGTAGTTGTTGGAACTAAGGTCTGAAATCTGTTAGAACGAGATTCTAACTGGATTGTTAGGACAATGTTGTAATAAAATAAAAGAAAAGTGGTCGAGAGCCATAAAAGTTCTAGATAATCCTTTATAAACAAGGATATCAAAAATTGGAAGGAAAGCTTTACTTTAAGCAAATCACATAAAGGAGAATGCATTGAAGTGTGAGGGTGCTTTGGCTAAAGTAGAAGCACCCAAGGAAATAAATCTGGCATTCATGATGTAAATGATGGTACGACCATTAAATCTAGAAATGTTGTATTTATAAAAAATGTCTTTTCTTGCAAAGGAAAGAGGTAAGTATAAACATTTTTGTCAAAGACATAATATCAATAAACAATTGATTTCGAATGGAGTTATTTCGTTGATTACGTGAATTCAAAAGAAAACCTTGCGGATCCGCTAACAAAAGGCATAAATCGAGATCAATTGTATAAATTGTTAAGGGGAATGAGTTTAAAATACACAAACTAAAGAATATTCATAGTTGTAACCCAATTGTGTGAATTGGAGATCCCAAGACCTTGGTTCAATGGGACAACTAAGTTATGAATGTTCAAATTTGAATACTTAGAAAATGTGTTAGCTCATTCCCAAAACTTCCAAGTGAATGAAATCTATTTGAATGTGGTGAGGTTAAGTTTAAGACTTTTAATGATTCCTATACCGAAAGGTGGAGTATGACAGGATACTCTTCAATAGGAGATCACCTATATAAGCGAGAAGTAATGCCCGCTTCAAAGAAATACTTATGAATCTAAGATATGGTCCAGGGCCGAAATGGAGACAACGTGAGAACAACAAGTGTTAGAATTGCTATTGTGTAAGTACTGTTGTCTCGGTAACACAAATGGCTGAGTAGTTCAAGACATCGCGCCACTAAGCAGCCAGTAAATCCGATAATATTTTACTAAGGAAGGTTCACACCCACAAGCTACCTATCCAGATGCAATAACAGTTCGCTGAGACTTTCAATTGAATCTGCATACAGACATGCATTAATTTCATTCATGTGGGGGATTGTCAGAATTTGGTTGTACAAAACGGGTGCTGACCCGATTTTGACCAAATATTTAAGTGGTTTCCATTAATGAAAAAATGGAATTAAAATGAGCTCAGTAATACTTTTTGAATACAAAGTAAATTAGTTTTTCGAGTAAAAAGTCGTATGTCAAAAGGAAGAGTAAGTAATAATTTTAAAGTGCAAAATAACAAATTTAAAAGAATTAATAAATAATTTTTTAAATTTTAAATTGTATATAGGTGTTAATGACAAATATCTTATTTAATATATTCTATTTAATACAAAAGTCAAACTGAAAAAAAAAAAGAATAAATTGGTACTTAGCATTCATAAGTGTTTGTCGACAAATATAATAAAAACAAAGTTAGATATGGAAACAAAAAATCACCAGGTTACCTTATTATATTGTACAGAGTTGATTGATGGGGTCACTGTATCAATACTTGGGTAAATTACAATTTTGTTCTTGTATCTTTTGGACTGTTGCAATTTTAGTCCTCTAACTATTAAAGTTGCAATTTGGGTTCTGGACAATTTCCCTTTATGACTGAATAACATTTTTGTCCTATATCTTTCCAAATTTAGCAATTATACATAGTCCTACAACTTTCGAGAATAAGAAGTTTTAATCCTAACACAACATAGCTAATTTATCAACATAAGCCCAGATGTCATAGAGTATAAGAACCTTGTTCATGTCATTGTTATACCTACTTAGATCGAATCTCCATTCAAAGATCTTAAGGGATCATATCAGGTTTCAATCTGATAGGAGAGGCAACAGGGTGGGTTGGAGGGGTTATCATTTCCGTACCCGCCCCGCTAAGGATCGGGGCAGCGTGAATCGGTTGTGGCCTAAGTTTCAACTCTCCCTCTTTAACCCATAGGTGTTAGGTTAGGGTTGTGATACCGGAACTTCAACATTCATTACAGCTTGTACATACTCAAGAAATGCATCATCTGCAACACCTATGATTATGATATGTGAATCCATAACCTCCGGGTTAGAGCCTGATGTGAACCGCAACAACAACTGTGCGACCCAAAAATAATATGTTGTTATCCCAAGATCTTCGCAAGTTCAGTTAAAATTGGTGGAAATCTCGACCCGTTGCTTAGCAAAGCAAGAACCTCAGTATGCGAAAACGCCACAAGCAATTATAGATTATTCCCTGATAAGTCGATAATTGCAACAAGAAATGTAAATCTTGAAGCACTTGGAAAAACACTCAATTCGAGAGTAAAATTTCAATTCAATTGATAACTGATGAAAAATAATAAGTGTTCACCCTTATAAGGGATCCAAACCCTAACCCTACTAGGAAACAACTAAAAACTGAAAAAAGAAATAAAAAGTAAACAATAACTCAAAATCCTGGACAAACGCACAGACACACGCACGGTCGTGCACCAGGTCGTGCGTCAAGTCAAAACTCTACACTTCGTTCTCATCACTCACCGTCAGGTCGAAAGCCCCAAATACGTACACCATTACGCACAAGCGCACGCACGGGTCGTGCGCCTTTCTATGCACCAACTCGAATGTTTTTCTGCGACTTCCAAACTTGAAATAAAACTAAGATGCGGCCTTAAAGGTTTACTTTGCCTCCATAACACAAAATGACTCAAAATAATTCAAATTACGACTAACTAAGATAGATGAATACAAGACACGAATGAGACTTGATTACAATGTATTCAAGACGCAAAGTGACTTGTATTCTTGGCATCCTTCTTGCTCAGTCTGAGATGGACTCTTGAATGTTGATGACGCGAATCAACTGGACCACCCAAATATCTTCCTCCATCGGGAATACACTCTGGGTCTTCTTTTGAATGACTTGAATCAACCCATTGAGCGCATCCTTGAACTTTCTTGCTCGAGCTATCATCACCGGACCAACTAGCAGATCATCCTTTGGTTCTTTCGTCCATGGATTCTCATCATTCCCCTCCTCTTGAGAAGGATTTGTCCTCAAATCCAAAGTGACATCAAATGGACTAATATCAGCAATATTAAAAGAAGCACTAATCCCATAACACCCAGCAAGTCAACCTTGTAAGCATTATCATTGATTCGCTCAAGCACTTGATATGGACCATCTCCCCATGGCTGCAGTTTGGACTTTTGATGGGCTGGGAATCATTCGGGGCACATATGTACCCAAACCCAATCACCCAGCTCAAACACCATCTTCATATGATGCTTGTTAGCCTGCGTTGAGTACTGCTATGTTCGGCGTTCAATATTGAGTCTTGCTTTATCATGTAACTATTTCACAAAATCAGCTTTCTTGTCCATCTCCGAGATAGCGCGTCTGCTACAACATTAGTCTTACCTTGCTTGTACCAGATGCTGTAAGGAAACGTCTTGATGAACTCAAGCCAGCGCGTGTGTTGCTTATTCAACTTTTACTGCCCCTTAAGATACTTTACTGACTCGTGATCAGTGTGAATTATGAATTCCTTCGGCCACAAATAGTGCTGCCATGTTTTCAAGGCCAGGACTAAAGCATACAACTCTTTGTCGTACGTCGGATAGTTCAAAGCCGTCCCGCTCAATTTCTCGCTGGATAAAGCGATCGGTCGCCCCTCTTGTATCAAAACGACTCTAAACCCAATTCCCAACGCATCACACTCAATCTCAAAAACCTTGGTAAAATTCGGAAATGCTAGCAAAGGCGCATGTATTAACCTTTCTTTCAGCAACTCAAATGCCTTATCTTGGGCTTCACCCCATTGAAATGAAACACTCTATTTAATTGTCTCCATCAATGGTGCTGTGATAGTGCTAAAATCTCGTACAAATATCCGATAAAAACTCGCAAGCCCATGGAAGCTACGAGCTTGACTTGCCGACATGGGCTTAGGCCAGTCCTGAATAGCTCAAATTTTCTCTTCGTCCATTGTGATTCCCCTCGAGATCACTACAAACCCCAAGAGTATCAATTGCTTGGAACAAAATGTGCTATTCTTGAAGTTTGCATATAGTTGCTCTTTCCGCAACACTTCTAAGACGGCTCTCAAGTGATCCAAGTGTTTGTACAATTATTTACTATAAATGAGGATATCATCCAAGTAAACTACAACAAACTTCCCAATAAAAGCCCTCAAAACATAGTTCATCAATCTCATAAACATGCTAGGCACATTAGCTAGCCCAAATGGCATAACTAACCACTCATACAAACCATGTTTGGTCTTAAAAGCCGCTTTCCACTCATCCCTTTCCTTCATTTGAATCTAATGGTACCCGCTCCTTAAATCTATCTTGGAGAAGATGCTAGACCCATGGAGCTCATCCAACATATCATCCAAGTGAGGTATGCAGTGAGGCCCCTATGATGAAATCAATCTAGTACTCAATCCCCGAATAGATGGTAACCCATCCGACATCTCATCCGGAAACACATCCTCAAATTCTGCAAAAAACGACGAGATAAAACTAGGCAAATCGGGGTTAAAATGTTAGTAGATAAATAAGCGACCTTGTAAACTAAGAGTGTCATCGAACAACCACTCGTGGTAGATTTCCTAAGGTCACACATTTTTTTCCATAAATTTATTTTTCCGTCGTTTCTTTCCTCAAGGACATTCGTTCTCCCCGTTTGTTTTTCGGCCCTCTCATTAATGTTACTCTTTGTTTTCCCGGCTATCTCTCGAAACTCACTTCTACTCTAAGGTGGACCCTCACTCTTGTTTTCCCTCAAACTCTCCTTATTCTTGGCTTTATTTTGATTTTTATTCTCACTAGCCGAAGTCTCTTTTTCTTTTGCCTCTCCCACTCTCTATTTTATTTGATCCTCGTAGATTTCTTTCAGAGTCAAAGGAACAAGCACAAAACGTTTTTGATTAGGAACAAGAGTATACTGATTGGTGTAACTGTCATGTTGTACCCTCCTATCAAACTGCCACGATCTACCCAACAGGATGTGCCACGCCTACATCGGCACAACATCACACAACACCTCATCCTTATATCCCCCTATTTGGAACGCCACTTTTGCCTGCCTACTGATTCACATCTCTCCACAGTCACTCAACTACTGCAATTTATATGGTTGTGGGTGTTTCATCGTTGGAATCCCCAACCTCTCTACCAACTTCGTGCTAGCTAGATTAGTGCAACTCCCATCGTCTATAAACACTACACACTTTTCCATTGACAAAACACCTCATATGAAAGATGTTTTCTCATTTGGACTTATCATCCCGACTTAGTGAATACTCGGACCTTCTCAGGACACTAAGGATAATGCCTCCCCCTTCCCCGCCTCTAATACCGCCGGAATATCCTCCAACTCTGGTATATCACTATTTCCGGCTCTCTCTCACTTTCCGACTCCAACTCCCCATTATCACGCAACACCAACACCCTTTTATTTGGACATTGACTAGCAATATGCCCAAGCTCATGACACTCAAAGCATTTAATGTCCCTTGTTCGAGCAGTAGAGGGTTCGAATTTACCTACGGGTTTAGGCTCGGTGGCATTCCCCCTTTGCTCTGCTATTTTTGAACTTTGTTCCTTCTTTTTGTTAGTGTTTGGCTTCCATACAGTGGAGTTCAAACTCGGTGCCTATCGGTTGAAAACCCTCCTCTTGAGCTAATGCTCAACTTTCATCGCCATGTGCACCATCTCCTCAAGATCGACATAATGATGTAAGTCGACGACATTCTCTATAGTAGTATTTAATCCAGCAATGAACCTTTGCCATCGTAACCTCTTAGTCCTCCTCTATATTAGCCATCACAATCAATAATTGCATCTCCTTATGGTAATCATCTATGCTTTTAGACCCTTGCGTCAACCTCTACAACCTTTGTTAGACGTCTTTGTAATAATGATTTGGTACAAAACAACGCCGCATCAAACTTCTCATCTCCTCCCATGTGGAAACAGGCCACTCGCCGCTCCTCCTCATCGAGACCATTAATTGATCCCACGAAATACTTGTGTAATCCGAGAACTCAATTGATGTCAATTTCACCTTTTTCAATTCAGAATAATTTTGGCAATCAAATATATTCTCGATTTTTCTCTCCCAATCCAGATAGGCGTCTGGATCACTCTTTTCGTGGAACGATGGGATTTGCATTTTGATGTTACTCAAATTGCCATCCTCCCGTTCCCTATCAACCCTATTTCCATGCCGACCTCTGCCTGGATTGTAATTTTGCTCCCTTTTGGAATCAACATCATCCATCTCATCTGGCCATTCCACCAGCTCGAACATCCGAGGCCTCCTTGCCCTAGTAACAAGTTGATCTATTTTCGGTGCCTCCTTGGAATCCCCTAACGTCTCGATCACCACTTTATTTATGAGCCTTGAAAGTGCCTCTATATCCAACTTATCCAACAATTGTCAATTTTCCTCGGACATGTTTGATTAACTCTCTCACGTGTATACGCTTGTGTATCGCTCAACTCACTATTTTCAAGTACCCACACTTGTCACGATTATAAACCAATCAGTGAATTGCAAGTATGTCTCAACATCCAATACAATTGTCAAACAAACAACAGATCTCAATAAGATGAAATTTGAAGACTAGGATTTGTAATTCCCAATTTTTTAGAATTTTTGATTTCTTTCTTTTTTTTGTGCACGCAGATTCTTTACCCGCTGATTTTTCTGTGTATATTTTGAATTTTTTTTTGTGCCCTTGAAAAACTATGGTTTATATGGAAATATGGAAAATAACAAAAATTAAAGACAAGGATATGTTTAACCTTGCAAGATGGCTATGATTACCAACTAATGTGAACCGCAGCAACAACTGTGCATATGACCCAACAACAATATGTTGTTAACCCAAGATCTTCAATAGTTCGGTTAAAATTGGTGGAAACATCGACATGTTGCTTAGCAAAGCAAGAACCTCGGTATGCGAAGATGCTACAAACAATTATGTATTATTGCCTAATAAGTCGATAATTGCAACAAGAAATATAAATCTTGAAGCACTTGGAAGAACACTCAATTTGAGAGTAAAATTTTAATTCAATTGATAACTGATGAAAATAATAAGTTTTCAACCTTATAAGAGATCCAAACCCTAACCCTAAAAACTGAACAATAACTCAAAATCCTGGACGAATGCACTGACACACGAACGGCCGTGCGCCAGGTCGTGCATCAAGTTTAAACATTACACTTTATTCGCATCGATGCACGGGCACACGGATGGGTTGTGCGTCAGGCTGTGCATCAATTTGAAGGCCCCAAACTTGTACGCCATAACGCACAGGCGCACGCACAAGTCGTGCGCTTGTTCGTGCACCAACCTGAATGCTCCCCTGCAACTTCCAAACTTAAAATAACAACTTAGACATGGCATTAAAAGTTTGTTTGGCCTCCAAAACACAGAACGACTCAAAATAACTCAAATTAGGACTGACTAAGATGGACAAATACAAGACACGAATGAGACTTGATTATAATGTCTTCAAGACATAAAGTGACTTGTTTCCTTGGCATCTTTTGCTTGCTCAATCTGAGGTGGACTCTTGAATATTGATTATGCGAATCAACTGGACCACCCGAACATCTTCCTTCATCAGTAATGCACTCTCGGTCTCGTTTTGAATAATTTAAATCAACCCGTTGAGCGCATCCTTGAACTTTCTTGCTCAAGCTCTCATCAGGACCAACTAGCACCGCACCGTCATTGGGTCTTTCGCCCTTTGTTGCAGTACTAAGAACAATTGTCCTTGAGCTAACTGGCATGCTGCTGGTGGTCTTGGATTTTGGTCACGAGTAACTAAAGCTAAAGATCTATCCCATGTGTTCATCTTTAAATCTACAATTCCAATCCTTCGAAGAATTCTGCAAGATCATGTAAATCTTTAAGATTAATCTTCTCCATATCCATCACCTTTGGTTTGCGACAAATTTTCTATTAATTATAACAATAAGCTTATCATCGTCTATCATGTGTTGCATAACTTTGGTTGGTTTCCCAGTTTGATGTAAATAGCGTACTGCTCCAAAATTTATACGTTTCTTTCATGCGGATGAACTTGGTGGTCCTCAAGATTGTTGACTCGTTTTAAGTATCACAAAGAATTTCAAGACTTTCTTTTTGATATTTTGTCATCTTCTCCATGTGGTTTTAGATCGATGAATTTGTGTTTGTAGATTATTATGGCGGTTGGTAGTCCGCACCGTCTTCTTGACTTCTCGAAGATCTTGGGAGAACTTAGATTTATCTAGAAGTATCTGACAAATGATACTTTTTAATTAAACATTAATACTTCTATTATTAAGTAATAATTTTTAAGTAAAAGTATTACTTTTCAAGATTTTCAAAAACTTAGTTTTTTTTTTGTAAATTTTTAAAATAATTTTTTTTCTTATTTTACTTGACATAAGCAATTAGACTAAATTTGGGCAATTCGGGCTCAAAATTAAGGTTCACATGGAATTTATCTCGAGTTTGGGAATTCGAGGGCTCAATTTGTCCTCAATTCGCCAAAAATTTAAAGTGAATGTGCTAAAGTGAAAGCCAACTAACTAAGTGTGCTTCTTTATCATTGGGGTGTAGTTAGTGTCCTTATTTTACAATTAAGCCTTTTCGAGGGAGTCGGAATAATGTTGAGTTCATATTTAAGGATGAAATGCCATTAAGTTAGAGGTGATGCTCTCAGACCCGCCCTGTCCCATCCCGTCCCACCACAAGTCACGGGGTGGGGCGGGTCGAATTGCCATCCCTAGGACCAGGAAAGTTTTTTGTGGCAAAAGATACAAAGTTTGTCGCTAAGGAGGTTATGTCCACTATGGATTTTTAAGGATTTTAAGATTAAAAGGATTCCATAAATTTTAGAGAATTCCACCGTCTTATAACAGAATGTTTGATAAATGTTTTTATCATGATTTTGATGATTTTGTTTAAATATGTTTTTACACGAAAACAATGTGTGAAGCCCCGATTTTTCCGAGCATATAATTGATCCTTATTGTCGTTTATGCATTTGATCGACTATTTTACCACGTCACTTTGACGGGTAATTATTAATATATATATTTTGTATTTTATTTCATTTTATCTAATTACTTGTGATCATCATCATCATTAATTCTATTTTTCATTTATGATCACTTGATTGATCATTATTACTATTTTTGTATTTATTAGTCACCTTAGAATTTAAGAGACTATTTATTTTAGAAACTTTTACCTTATAGAATTAAGATATTGATTTAGATTAAGTGATCATGATACTTATAAGTGATCAAGGAAATCACTAATTATTTTGGAGATTGATATATTTCATCTATTATCATCAAATTTGGGACAAAAAAAATATATGGAATTACCATAATGCCCTTATAATGGACGGCCATGGTGATGATTTTGGGGTAGAAATATCATCCAATTCTTGTACACTTACACCTTATATTAGTCATCTTGTGTATAATTATATCATTAATTCAAACATTATACACATATCTCATACATTAATTCTTTAATACTATTTTTCCCAACATGTTGGAGTCTTCCCAACATTCCTTCTCATTTCATACATTGCCCATACTTTGACTAGTCTAATTGTCCTCATGCAAGAGACAATTTGCAAGACACAAAATTGAACAAAAAATTCCTCTCTCTCCCCCTCCCCCCATGGTGGACGGCCATAATGGCAATTTTTACACAAAAATTCATTTTTCATCTTCAAATCTTCAAACAAAATTTATTCATATCTTCAAACCTTCAAACACCAACTCTTCACATCTTCAAATCTTCAACATAAGTTCTTCATATCTTCAAGTATCATTTCTTCATATCTTCAAATATTCAAACCCAAGTCCTTCACATCTTCAAACCCATCTTCATAACTCCAAGAACATCTTCTTCCTAACATCAAACATACTTTCTTTCTTCAAACATCTAAACCAAAACAAACAATCTTACCACTTAAACTCAAAAAAATTCGAACACCCCCCTTCTTAAGGTAAGAAATTTCACTCCTCAATCCAACTTAAATTCTTACTACTCATCACCTTCTTCTTTTAACTTAAGGTTATATTTTGGATTTTGAGGTACTTCGAAGACCACTTGGAGACATACATGCATGGTGGTGAAACTTGAAGACTTGAAGAAGAACTAGTAGAGAATTGGACTACAAGGCAAGAATTGGATACTAGAGCCCTTCTTTCTTCTTCTTCCTATTTTTTCTTTCAAATTTTAACACCCCTTTTTCATTTTTGAGAAATAGGGGCTGACCTTAGGTGATTTTGGAGTTGAACCAAAATTTCCAAATTTAAAGCTTCAACTAGTCTCCAATCACCTACTACACAAGGTAAAGTGTAGTCTTTCTCATTTTCTTATCTCCTTCTTTTTCTCCTTAATTTTTCTCTCATTTTTCTAACTTCAAATTTTTGATATTTCTTGACTTAGGGGCTGACCTAAGAGACCTCATCCAAAAATTGTGAAATTGATCATTTTATTTCACAATTTTCCAATTTAAGGTGGGTTGAAAAATACTTTCCAACTTCTAGGTGTTTTTATTAAAATGCATGTAGAACTTTGATCATGAGCCCTTGAGATATATAATCTATGTATTGCATGTCAATTTTATGTATCAAATCATGAAAATTCTCAAGAGTTGCTCAAAATTGCTATTTATGGAATTTTAGGTGCATGCATGTGCAATTTAATGTTCTATTTGATGAATTCTTGTATGTATTGGATATGCATGTGTATGATCTTTAAAATTCATGTTTTGGATGACTTATAACCTGGACAAGTCGAGCATAATTGATTAAATTTCAATTTTGGACTTAAAAATGTAAAAATTGAAAGTTGGTGGACTAAATTGCAAGAAAATGAAAGTTAACCCTCTCTGCAAATTTCGAAATTTGGGAATGTACTCAGGTTGAAAAATGACTTTTGGACATTTTAATAAAGTTTTAAGAGTTTTAAGATAAATAAAATCAACTTTTAAAGGCTCAAGGACTAGATTGTAAAATTTTGAAAGTTTAAGGGCTACTTTGCAAATTTTAAAATTGTACCAGACCTTAACTTTAAAATTTGAAATTTTTACTCTTAAGGTACTGGGAAAGACATCTTTTAAAAGTATTCCAAAAATCCAAGTGTTTAGGGCTTAGAAAGTAATTTTTCTAAACTTGAGGGACTAAAGTGTAAAATACTAAACTTGAGGACCCAAATGAAATTTCCATGACTTATGCAGCCCATGCACCTGGAAATACTAACTTAACTATAACTCAATTAAATTTGGACCCAAGGTTCAAATTTCATAACAATTGGACCCCTGAAAGCCTTAAAGGCAATTATTTCAAAATGGGACAAAAATGATATTTTCAAAAGTTAAAGGACCTACACTTAATTATTTTAAAAACTGCTTTTGTCCCAATATCCTAATAACCTTAATGACATTTTCCAACTGGAATCACATTAAAAGCCCTTCGGTTTGTGAGTTCGATTATTTTAAACTTAAGGTCGAATTGGCAATTTTTACAAATTTGGGGCCAATGTGAGACTTTTATAAAAACTCGACCTCAAAACATTAAAAATCTGAATCTCTGAACAATTTGGAGAATTTAGAAACTGACCTCATAATTTTTCAAGGTTGGGATATTTATTTATTCAATTTTTAACCCCAAAAGTTTTGGTTATTACAAAACGGGGCTAAATCATAATTTTTCTTTTATACAGGACCTAACTCAAATTATTTTATTTTTACTAAAATAGCCTTGGACCCTCTGACTTGGATATTTAATTAAAGTATTTTATTTTCTCAAAAACCCTTGACTTATCGGATTAATTCGACCGATCAATACCGAACGCGGGGCGACTTCCTCGCCTTGCGGTTTGAATCTATAACGGGACTTATGTTCCACCTAATCTTTCAAGATATCGAAGATTGCTTATCCTTCCAATAATCATCTTCATCCAAATAACTCCACCAACGCCATAATTGCCACTCGCATTTTTGAAAATTTTCTGAACTGCTTCCCGAATCAATAATACTCATTTTGCTGGTTGACTACTGAACTTATATTTACTTTCTGCTTGAGTCAACTTGGTGTGTCGAGCTCACAATCGGAATGGATCGTCGGGGGGGATGGGAAGGCAGCTCGGCTGCTATTCCACTCTTAGGCCCCATCGTCCTAATCCCCATGGCGAGGGACGGAGTTTGTACAAGGGAAGCAGGTCGTAGTACTTGAGGTATAATCATGATTATGACAATTCGGGCCTAGCTAGCTCTCTTGTGGATTTGTCTTTGCCTATGGAGCGATAAGGTGACAGGTCTTGGACCATCTTGCTCGGGGAGTTACAAGGAAGAACGAAGGAATCGCTATCTCGATCCACACGATTCCGAGTTATCGGACCGTTTGGTTGGCGCTACAAATCCGTACGCAACCGCTACTTGTTTTGCATTGGTTGGCGCTACAAACCGTACGCAACCATTATCCGCCTTGCATGGGATTGGCGTTACATTTCCGTACGCAATCCTACATGTCTTGACTTGAATCACATAGTGTGCGTAAGCGTCCATGAATGCTGTTTTCTCAAAGCGTATAAGTATATTACTTAAATATTTTATCACGACGCTTGTGTGGATGTGTGTGAATTCATGCATCATACTCACGTGTTTTCATATAATTGTTTTCTTGCATTAACTATATTTCACCACACTTGCACACGATCACCCCATCCACTGAGATTTCTGTCTCATCCCCACTGTTTCTAACCTTTAGATGAGGACTTCGTTGAAGATGCTGAACCGGCCTTGGATTGAGCCCTTGTACTCCGTTTTGTTGGATTTACTACTTCTTGTTGTTGTTGATGGACTCGTTTCTTTCGATTGTTGTTGGACTATTTTATTTTTTTTCTTTTCGTTCCGGTCTGTAATTGAAGGGCGTAGGACCCTTTGACTTTCAAGTTGTTATCTTTGGTTGATTTTCGAGGTTGTACTGTGGATTGTGGATGTTGTGGACTGTAAGTTGTACTTGTTATTTTATTTCCGCTGCTAGACTCTGTTCCATTGGGTTTTGATGATTTTCGTCTAGACTGTTTGGTTATTTGTATTTAAGTTGTGGATCGTCGTCACGTCCCGTTTGGGGCGTGACACAATGTTCCTAAATGTTGTCCAAATACTCCCAAACGATTTAAAATATTTTTACTATTTTTTTGGAGTATTTCTTGAAGTTTATTTTTGACAAAAATTAGACAAAACTTATGTCTCGTGTTCAACCGGTCACCCTATAGGGCAACTTTTTCCTGAAAGTTGATTTCTAAAACAGAAACGAGACGTTTGAAAAATCCTGGGAGGTCGACAGATCGAACAAGAGGTCGACCGGTGCCTAAAGAAATATAGAACTCTATGTAATCCAACTTTGAGGGTGTTGGACCGGTCACCATGGGGGTGGGCCGATCGAACAGGGGATCGACCGGTCCAACCCCCCTTGGACCGGTCCAACAGTGATTTTTTCCTATTTTCTTCTTTTCTTCATTTGAGGTCGACCGGTCGAATCTACCGTTTTGACAGCAGAAACTATCCGTTGACAGCTGACAACTTTTCCTCATTTTAAATTGATTTCTAACAGCTATAATCTTGATTTTAATTGCATTTTTCTGTAGATTTCATTCTCCAAGAGGAGCCTATCCATGTACAAGACATCTCCTATAAATAGAGGAGGATTTGAAGCAACAAGATGCAACACAACAACACAAGCAAATAGATACAAGCAAACACTTTGTCCTTCATTGTCAAAATTCTTGTTGTAATAGCCTAAGCTCTTGCCCTTGCACATTTTGAGGTCTAGGCTTTTATTCTTGATTACACTTGTACTCAAAAGTAGTATACTTCATTATCGAGTTGTAATCTTGAATTTTGTCAATCATTCAAATCAAGATATTCTTGTTAGTGTTCTTGTGGTAAGAGCACACTTGGGTGATCTTAGGTGTTGAAGAGTGTGGTACTCTTAGGTGAAAGAATATTGTGGTAATCTTCTAAGAGGTGTTGCAAGAAGATTGTGGTAATATTCAAAAGTGGTGGCGTAATAGTTGTGGTAACTATTAATAAGATTCTTTTTCTTTTTCAAAATCCATCCCGAAGATACTGGGGTGGAAGAGCATGTAGTCCCTAGGTGGGATGAAGCTCTATAAATCATTGAGTGTTGTTTATTTTCTGCATTTACATTCTTACTATCATCTTCATATACGAAAAAGAGGGCGTAACTCGGGAAATTGGCATAATCTATTCACCCCCCTCTAGATTATCGTAGCCACTTGGACTAAGAAGTGGTATCAAAGCCAAACTCTTTGGCAAGTTCGTTCCACATCGCGAGTAAAGATGAAAGATCCATGGCTACAAATGAAGGCTATCTTACTACCGACACATTTACCAACAAGCCACCACTATTCGACGCTAACAACTATACATTTTGGAATGACCAAATGGAGTGCTTTCTACAAGGGTGTGGGTTCGATATTTGGAATGTGGTTATTGAAGGGGTAGATCAACCAACCAAGAAATTGGAAGATGGTACCACGACCCCAAAGACATTCAAGGAATTTGATGAAAATGACAAGAAGTCATTCTCTCTAAATAGTAATACCTTAAATATTTTACATTATTCACTCACCGCCACCGAGTACAATCGCATTAGAGGAATAAGGTTCGCACATGAAGTATGGGAAAAATTGGAAATAATATATGAAAGCACAAAGAAAGTAAAACAAGCAAGAAAAACAATGTTTGTGAAAGACTTTGAAAATTTCAATATGCATGATGGTGAAAGCATATCAAAAATGGTGGAAATGCTTGACAACATTGTCAATCCTCTTGTGGCTCTCAGGAAAGTCATCTCCGAAAAAGACAAGGTGACTAAGCTATTAAACGCTCTTCCCGGCTCATGGTCTGAAAAGTTGACGACAATCACGAAAGCACAAAATCTCGAAACACTCAAGTTCGATGAGCTCATTGGGAACCTCCTCATATATGAAGTCTATCTTAAAGAGAGAAAAAATTCCAAACCATCCACCTCTCAATCAGGTACGCAAAATATTCTTAAAGGCTTAGCATCTTCTTCTAATAATGTATATTATGCTAGTGACGAAGATGATGAGGAGAGCGACGCACTTGTCCAAAAATTTGTAAAATTTATGAATAAAAATAAGGCAAGAAAACTGAGAGACAACTCGTGTTTCAAATGAGGAAAATCCGGGCAATACATAGCCAATTGCCCAAAACTAGCGGAGGAGGAGCAAAAGAAGAAAAAGCTTTTCCCGAAGAAGAAGGCTCTAAATGCGGATGTCAAAACTTGGGATGAACTTCTTGCTACATCTGAGGAAGAAGGATAAACCGAACATGGTCTTATGACCATAGACGATGAAAATAACGAGGTAGGCTTTAACTCTACAACTTCTTCCTTAGTTGATAAATTGCAATGTGATTCGATGAATTGAAAAATGAGTTTCAAAATTTCATTGTTAAATACAAGACTTTGAAAAAGGAGTATAAAGAGCTTAAATTAGGAAAGATAAATTGTTTACTTCTTGCGAATCTCTTGATCATGCTCATGCTATTACTCTTACAAAAGTCCGCACTCTTGAAACCGAAAAACAAACGCTCACAAATGATATTGAAAATTTGAAAAAGGATGTGCATCGATTTAATTTAAGCACGGATAAAGTTACAAAAATTCTAGATGCACAAAGAGGTGAGCATTCAAAATTAGGACTTGGTTACAAAACTTTTCAAATTGCTTACAAGAAAAATGACCAAGGTCCGACTTTAAATACGTCTAGTAGTTCCCACAATCTTATTTGCTTTTATTGTGGTAAAGTTGGACATTATGCTACTCAATATAAATTGAAAAATAACTTTAGCTATTTTTGGAGACCCAAAGGTCTCAAAGCTAACCCCCATGGACCCCAATATTATAGGGTACCTAAAAATAATTCATTTGTAGGTAATAGGGGCTATAACAACAATGGAGGATTCAAAATGGCTCGTGGATAACAAGTGTTCGCGCCATATGACCTAAAGGAGAGAACGCTTTACCAACATCAAGCTCCAAGGAGAGGGTATGGTCATGTTCGGGAATGTCAAAGGAAGAATTCTTGGAAATAGAGAAATTGGTAACTCTTCTTTCTCTCTTAGTAATGTTCTTTAAATTGAAGGGCTTATGTTTAATTTGATAAGTGTTAGCCAACTTTGTGATTCAAATTATAATGTTATTTTCAATAAAGAAAAATGTCTTATTGTTAAAAATGATGAAATTATTTGTGAAGCAAATAGTAAAGGCAATCTTTACAAAATTTGCACAAGTGATTTGGTTAATCAAAATGTTTCTTGTCTTGTCGCCAATAATGATTAAACTAGTCTATGGCATAGGCGAATTGGACATGTTGGATACAAAAATTTGCAAACTATTTACAAAAACCAACATGCAAAAGGACTACCCAAATTGAATGTTGAAAATATTGGCTTATGTGACACTTGTCAAAAGAACAAATTAGTTAAGAGTAGTTTTAAGCCTAAAAATGAAATTTCCACTACCAAACCCCTACAAATGCTTCATCTTGATTTGTATGGGGATATTGGTACGGCAAGTCTAAGTGGAAAACATACATTTTTGTTATAGTTGATGATTTTTCTAGATATACTTGGGCTCTATTTCTTACAAATAAAAGTGATGCCGTTAATGAGTTTGTTAAGTTGTGTAGACTCATTGAAAATGAAAAGGAAGATACTATTAAGTCTATTCAAGTGATCGAGGTGGAGAATTTGACGGCGAATTTAGAGTCTTTTGTGAAACCAAGGGATATAGTCATAATTTTTGGCTCAAGGACACCTCAACAAAATGGAGTAGCCGAAAGGAAGAATCGGACACTTCAAGAAATGAGTCGGTCCATGTTAAATGAATTTTCACTTCAAAATATTTTTGGGCGAAGCCGTAAGTATCGCTTGCTATGTCATTAATCGAGTTTATATTCGTCTAAAATGAATAAAACTCCATATGAGCTTTGGAAAGGAAGAACTCCAAATATTAGTTATTTCAAAATATTTGGATGTAAATGTTTTATTTTGAATACTAAGGATCAATTAGACAAACTTGATCCTAAGGCCGATGAAGGAATATTTATGGGGTATTCAATCAAGAGCAAAGCATATCGGGTTTACAATAAGACTAGTGGGGTTGTTGAAGAATCCATCCATGTCAAATTCAATCAAAATGTTTCTTGTCTTGTCGCCAATAATGATTTAACTAGTCTATAGCATAGGCGAATTGGACATGTTGGATACAAAAATTTGCAAACTATTTACAAAAACCAACATGTAAAAGGACTACCCAAATTGAATGTTGAAAATATTGGCTTATGTGACACTTGTCAAAAGAACAAGTTAGTTAAAAGTAGTTTTAAGCCCAAAATGAAATTTCCACAACCAAACCCTACAATTACTTCACCTTGATTTGTATGGGGATATTGGTACGGCTAATTTAAGTGGAAAACATTACACCTTTGTTATAGTCGATGATTTTTCTAGATATACTTGGGCTATTTTTCTTGCAAATAAAAGCGATGTCTTTAATGAGTTTGTTAAGTTGTGTAGACTTATTGAAAATGAAAAGGAAGATACTATCAAATCTATTCGAAGTGATCGAGGTGGTGAATTTGATGGAGAATTTAGAATCTTTTGTGAAACCAAAGGATATGCCATAGAACACCTCAACAAAATGGAGTAGCCGAAAGGAAGAATCGAACACTTCAAGAAATGAGTCGGTCTATGATCAATGAATTTTCACTTTCAAAATATTTTTGGGCGAAAGCGTAAGTACCGCATGCTTTATGTTATTAATCATGTTTATCTTCTTCCTAAATTGAATAAAACACCATATGAGCTTTGGAAATGAAGAACTCCAAATATTAGTTACTTCAAAATATTTGGATGTAAGTTTTTTATTTTGAATACTAAGGATCAATTGGACAAACTTGATCCTAAGGCCGATGAAGGAATATTTATGGGGTACTCCAAGAGTAAAGCATATCGGGGTTTACAATAAGACTAGTATGGTTGTTGAAGAATCTATCATGTAAAATCAATGAAGCCTCGGGTGTTGAAAGAGTACCCAATGATGATAGTGATGAAGAGGATGTTGTTAACAAATTGTTTAAGATGATGCTCAAAATAATCAACCCTCTACTTCAAAAGATCAACCTTCAACCTCAAATGTTACTCAAGAAGACAAAGGTGACAATTTGAACCTTCCCGTGGCATTGAAATTTAAGGGAGATCACCAAAAAGACCTCATTATTGGTGATCCCCTTGATAAAGTGATAACTAGAAGAAAATTTGCCGAGAAAGCTCTTATATCTTAAAAAGAGCCTAAAAATGCTAAGGAAGCTATTGAAGATGAGGATTGGTTTTTAGAAATGCAAGAGGGGTTGAATCAATTCGAAAGAAATGATGTTTGGGAATTGGTACCTTGTCTTCCATCACAAAAAAGTATTAGTACAAAATGGGTATTTCGGAACAAAGTCGATGACCAAGTAAATATTGTTCGAAATAAAGCAAGGTTAGTAGCTTAAGGTTGTTTTCAAGAAGAAGGCATTGACTATGATTAAACTTTTGCACCCGTAACACGTTTAGGAGTTATTCGTATTTTACTTGCCTATTCTTGTTTTAAAAATTTCAAGCTTTACCAAATGGATGTTAAATCCACTTTTCTAAAGGGTTTTATTCAAGAAGAAGTCTATGTAAAACAATCTCCAGGGGTTTAAGAATTTTCTAGGCCTAATGATGTTTATAAACTTAAAAAGGCCTTATATGGTTTAAAACAAGCACCCGTGCATGGTATGATAGACTTAGCTTTTTCTTTTACAAAATGGATTTACAAGAGGTAAAGTTGACTACTCTCTTTGTTTTTGAAAAAGGGCAAGATTGCTTATTAGTGCAAGTTTATGTTGATGATATTATATTTGGTGCTAGTAATGAATCATTGTGCAAGAAATTTTCTAAGTTAATGCAATGTGAATTCGAGATGAGTATGATGGGGGAGCTAAATTTCTTCCTTGGACTTCAAATTAAGCAATGCCAAGAAGATATTTATATTTCACAATCAAAGTATACAAAAGAACTTTTGAAGAAGTTTGGCATTGAAGAAGGAAGAACTGTCACTACTCCAATGTCAACCAATATCAAGTTAGACAAAGATAAAAAAAGCAAGTCGGTTGATGAATCCAAGTATCGGTATGATTGGTGGTTTACTTTATTTAGCCGCATGTAGACCCGGCATTCTTCATGTCGTATGCCTATGTGCTCATTTTCAAAGCAATCCCAAAGAATCTCATATGAGTGCCGTTAAAAGGATTTTTCGATATTTGAAAGGCACTATTCAATATGGTCTATTTTATCCAAATAATGAAAATTTTTATCTTGAAGGATATAGCGATTCAGACTATGTAGGAAATATTGATGATCGCAAAATTACATCCGAATCATGTCAATTCTTAGGCGATTGCCCAATATCTTGGTTTTCAAAGAAACAAAATTGTGTTTCATTATCTCTTAGAAGCCAAACACATTTCGCGCCTTTTGTTATACTTAATTGCTTTGGATGAAACAAACCTTAGTGGATTACAAATGTTCCTTTGAAAATGTTCCAATTTTTGCGATAACACGTCCGCTATAAATATTTCTCAAAACCAGTTCATCATAATCGTCCTAAATATATTGAGGTTCGCCATCATTTTCTAAGGGATTGCGTTTCAAAAATGAAAAATTGAGATGTCTTTTGTTCCGTCTCAAGATCAACTCGCCGATATTTTTACAAAATCGCTTTCCACCGAGACTTTTGCTTCAATACGAGTTTGTTTAGGCATAATTGAATGAGGTCTATGTTTGCATTTTGCGCGTTTTTAAAACTTAGGGGTGAAAAATCGAATTTTTAACTCAAAATTCGGATGGCGAAAACATGCTTGAGGGACCAGGACGAACACATGTTGGAGCGGTCGAACAAGAGCCTGGACCGTCGAACATATGTTGGATCGGTTGAACATGTCAAAAATCTTGATAAAATTGTCTATGTCCCCAGACTTAGCCATTATGGCTCTTTTGTTCTATTTTTCGACCCCTTTGCAAAATTCTTCCACATTTCACTCAAAATAATTTCTTTCTTGTAAATTCTATATTTTTAGTTTATAGTATCTGTATTTCATCATTATTACGACTTCTCCGATTAATTGGTAAGTTTAATTCCTTCTCTCAATTGGGTTGAACCCTTGAGAAAATGATTAATTCTTGGAATTCATATATATTTGTGATGGGCATGATGATGATTGATAAATGATTATTGTATGATTGCATTTGGTGATGGAAATTTTGGTTTAATTATATTTACAAAGGCTATACACATCTTCTTTGTTATTCGACGCACGCCAAGTATTCTATCGAAATGTTTCATTGAAAGTTTTGTCACTCACATGATTCTCTCGTTTTCAAAAGTCTTATAAGTTTATAGAGGTCATGTTTTGTTACTCAAATGAGCTTTTACAAGTTAAATGATCGACTTTTCCCTTTTTATTTGGTTTTTAAGCTTAAATATTCGAAAAGCTCGATAAATCGACATTATTGCGTACTTTGATATGAATATATGATGTTTTTATCATGCTAACATTCTTTTTTATGATTCCAATGGGGGAGAAACATGATATAAGCTCATTAGCTCAAAGAAGCTAGAAAAAGCTCGCAGAAAAAGCTATAAGATGTGAATGATACTTAGTCCATTTGATGTATTATGGACTTTTATATGTGTCTAATGATGTTTTTTTGACAGGGGGAGCTTCTAAGCTCATGATATTCAAGTTTCCATTGTAAAAGCTGAGCTTTTAGCTTTTATTTGATTGCTTCTATACCTATTTTATTGTGCATGTTGAAAAGGGGAGCTGTTATAAAATGTTTTGAAAATCTTTACTCACATCCTTGTGGCTATTATGCATGGAAAGTTTTGGCTAAAAATGGATAGTTATTTTTTACCGGAAAAAATTGTTTTGTTTTCGAAATCGACCTCTTAAAATTGTTTTGGTTTGAAATCATCAAAAAGGGGGAGTTTGTTTGATAAATATTTTTATCATCATTTTGATGATTTTGTTTAAATATATTTTTACACCAAAACAATGTTCCTAAATGTTGTCCAAATACTCTCAAAAGATTTAAAATATTTTTACTAATTTTTCGGAGTATTTCTTGAAGTTTATTTTTGACAAAAATTGGACAACACTTCTGTCTCGTGTTCAACCGTGCCTAAAGTTGATTTGAAAATAGAAAGCGAGGCGTTTGAAAAATCTCGGGAAGTCGACGGAGGTTGAACAAGAGGTCGGCCAGGTGCCTAAACAAATACTGAGAACTCTCTGTAATCCAACTTTGAGGGTGTTGGTGGTCACCATGGGGGTGGGCCAGGTCGAATAGGGTCGATCGTGGTCAACCCCCTTGGGCGTCCAACACCCTCAAAGTTGGATTCTGAGGGTCGACGATCAACCCCTTGGACCGGTCAATAGTGATTTTTTCTGTTTTTCTTCTTTTCTACATTTGAGGTCGGACCGGTAACCGAACCTACCGTTTTGACAAAAAAACTATCCGTTGACAAAGTGAGATGCTTTTCCTCATTTTATGGAGTTGATTTCTAACAACTATAATCTTGATTTTAATTGCATTTTTATGTATATTTCATTCTCCAAGAGGAGTCTATCCATGTACAAGACCTCACCTATAAGTAGAGGAGGATTTGAAGCAACAAGATGCAACACAGCAACACAAGCAAATACATACAAGCAAACACTTTGTCCTTCATTGTCAAAATTCTTGTTGTAATAGCCTAAGCTCTTGCAACAATAGGAGTTTGCTAAGCAGAGAATCGAGACAAACACATATTGTTCACAAAAAGGTGTTAAAAGTGAGGGACATGAGAAAGCTAAACGGTTATGTAGTCTTTGGGTGGTAAACGCAAGATTGATGGTGTCAACTATAAAGGTATTTTTTTCTATCTTTCCCATTTTGTTTAAACATTTATGCAGTTTTTCATATAGACATGGTTGCAATAATATAATATTCATATATGCAAACTTATTTGTATATTGTGTAACTTTTTTTTGGAATGAGTGTATTGGCTGCATATATTTCTGCAAAATGGGATAGCTAATTAGTATAATGAATAAATCAATATATATGAACTATACAATGTAAACATGATCTTTGTTATATAAATCTATACATCATATAATCAACATCAATTTGAGAATAATATTACTATTATCTTCTAGGAATGATTAAATAGAACAAAATTATATCAATAATTTTAGAATATATTTTATTTAATAAAGTTTAAAGTTAAAATTAAGAATATAAGATTAGTATTAGATATATTTATATACTCACTCAAGTCCCATATATGTAGTCAAGTTTGACTTTCGACTTCACACACATTAAGAAAAATATTAGAAACTATAAATATGCTAAATATTTACTTGTTTTTACCCTTATTTAATGAACAAGTATAAATTATAAAATACATATTAAATATGATTATAATAGTAAAAGAATGGATATAAGTACTATTAAATATAGAAAGTGAACTATATATTTGGGAAATCCCCAAAAAAAATAGTGGACTATTTATTCGGTATGGAGGAGTAATATATTATTTTTCTATCAATATATATAATTTGATATGTGCCTTTCATGATTTGTGTAATTCATTTCATACGTAAATATTAACTTTTGAACTAATTTATTGTCAATAAGGAAAGGAAAAAAATTAAATAATCTAAAAGAGGAAAAATAAATAACAATATACTTTTTATCACCTCCATATTAGTAACATAAAGTTATATACTTTATTCATATACCAATTCATTCATATATTAAAATTAAAATTAAAATTTATAAAAAAGAAAATCTGAGAACCTCACTCACTCCGCGATTCACAGTAGTCTAAATTAGGGAGTGCTTTATTGTTAAAGCTTTGCAAATTGCAAGACTTTTCCTCAAAAGTTTTTTTTTTTTTTCTCCAATATATGCCATTACTTTTGGAAAAAATTAAATGAAAAGGCACTACTCATTAATTCTCAAGTTTCGATCATCAATCACTCAATTATAATTTTATCCCAAAAGCACAAAGTATGTTATCATATTTGCACAATTATATCACAAATACATTATTTATTCTCTCTTATTTCTTAAACCAAGTAATCACATCTAATCACTATTTAATAATAACCATGCCAACTATCATCGTGAGTCTTATTTTATATTCAATCACACTTTCAAAATTCATTATCATTTTTATTTCAAATAATTTTATTTCATATTATTTTTCAAAAAATAGAAAACAACTTAATGAAAAGTTAAACAATCACTTCTAAAATTCTTTTCTTTTTTTTTTTGTTTCTAACTCAACGATATATATTGAATTTGAAATCGGTGTGTATATTTGGGTATATTATTAGACTATAGATGTCAACTAAGACCCGACATATTTGGGGTGGGTTTTAAGAGTATAAAAGGGTTTGGGCTTGTTTCTGGGTATTTTATTTTTCGGACCATGGGCGGCCCATTTAAAATTTCAATTATTTAAAATCGTGTTATATATACTTTCTAATATTTTTGTTTAAAAGATATATCTGTAAAGTTATTTTATTTTAAAAAGAGCAAGTCTCTTGTGAGACGGTCTCACGGATCTAAATATCCGTGAGACGGACCTCCTAAGGGCTCCGTCTTGAGAATATGAACCATGAAAATAAATTTAAAAATAATAATGAACCACGAAGAAACAAAAATAAACCCTAAAAACATGAACCATGAAGAATAAACCGAAAAACAAAAATAAACCCAAAAATAAAAAATAAACCTAAAAAAAACTAAAAATACTAAAAACCCAAATCAATTAAAAATAAACCCAAGAAACAAAATAAAACACTAAAAAAACAAATATAAACCCTAAGAAAAATAAAATGCAAAAGAAAACCTTTAAAACTTTGTGTAAGGGCTCCGTCTCTGAGATCTAAATCCGTGAGACCGTCTCACGCAAGTTTTTACCTTTTAAAAATATTAAATGGGTATATCCATCGAGTTTGGGTTTAGGTCTTTATAAACTTTTGTGGGTCGGGTCCATGGGATCTAGGCAAATTGATCTTCCTATCGATTAGTGGATGAATCAATCGAATCAGGTCCATGTGTAGTGTACACTTGAAATATTAAATATTAGAGTTTAAAATAGTAGAATAGGCAAAGATTAGATAAAAGTAAAGGATAAGAAGATTGAGTTCCTCAAGAAAAAAAAAAAAGCAGATGATTGAGAAAGAAAGAAACACTGAAATATTTAATATTAGAGTTTAAATTAGAAAATTAGGCAAGTATTTAGATAATTCAAAGAAGAATGGAAAACGGAAATAAAAATTAGGAAATTGATGTTATTTTTTAGGGCAGATCACTCCAAGTTTTCTTCTCCCAAAATTGTAAGTCTTCTTTGGTGAAATTGTCCGCAACACCAACAAACATTAGACCGACCATGAAGTTGTCTCGGGTAGGCCCATCCGACGCTCAAGTCGACACGGTAATGTGAGAAAAAAAAAGAAAGGTTTAAGTTTCAAATGGAAGACTTATAAGCTTATTATCTTATGATTAAGCTCCAAGATCGTATAAGATAATTTTAGAGCTTATAAGATGTTAGGTCTAGTTTTGAAACTAAGTTGTTAAAATGTTCGGATAAAATAAGATGAAAAAGTTTACAAGATGTTATTAATGACAATTTTGTAATTAAAATGCTCAAAATTAAATATGTTATTAAAAAAAAATTATTTTCAAAATAAGCGAGACCCCCACCTTTTTAGAAAAGAACTTATGAGCTCTAAATCGATACCTTATATTGGGAGTTTATAAGATCTTTTTAATATAAAATTACCAAACTCATTTAGAGAGATTATAAGTTCGTAAACATCTTATAGATATTTTTGAAGAGTTTATAAATTTAGTCAAATATCCATTATGTGATTCTAAAATATGGAAGACAGAGCAAATTTATGGATGCTAAAAATGAATGGAAGATTCAGAAACAAAATTATTCGAATTTTTTTGGTCTTTCCGTTCTATCTTTTTCCCTTCCTTACTTAATTATTTATAATTTTGTCCTCTTTTTTGGTCTTTCGTTATTTTTAATGCATTTTTAATAGAAACAAAAAAGCTTACATTATTAAATCGAGCAAATATTTCATAAATAGAAATATCATTTTTACAACCAAATTAAGAACAATAAGCAATAACCTAAAATTCAAATTTATTAAACCAATTTAACTATTATAAAATTGTTTTTTTTCGTAGAAAAGTAACAAATTTAAAAAGAAGAAAAGCGTGGGGAATAGAGAGAATAAATTTTATCCCCAATCTCATTAAAAGTATTTTTAAATGTATATTTTTGCAATGGAGTGTACTTTGCCAATGAAATATCAATCGACGAGTCAATATGCCACTTTTGTAATTTTAGAGTGTAAAGTGCCAAATGAGTTTATTTTAAGGCGCATAATGTCAATTACCCAAAAATTTGTTGGAATTCTTGTTTTGGTAAAATGGGTATTGACCCAATTTTGACCAAATAATTAAGTGGTTTTCATTAGTGAAAAAATGGAATTAAATTATTTGTAAAAGAGTAGATGAGAATAATTAGGGTGAATGAGAAATTAATGCTACAAGTTAGTCACTTAATACAAGTAAATGGTATGGAAAATGAAAAATGTGGGGAAGGAGAAATACTCCATCCCACATAGGGAAATGAGACAAATTTTGCACACTCAATATATCCCAAGTTGGACTTACGGGTTTGGACCTTGGGGGCACCTAAGTTTTTAAAGAGGTGAGGTCCTACATGCTTGTGGATTTGGTTCAAAGCACACACGCGTTGCGGCTCGCCGCCGGCTCGGCTCTCGGCGGACCCGGTCAGTGCGGGTCGAGGTCGGAGTCGTGGGCTTGGTCTTCAAGACCATTATTCTTTTGGACCAAAAACCTTTAAAATAAATATTTAATTAATTTTTGTAATTAATTAGCAATTTCAATCAGGAAGTGTTCGCGACCGAAACGCGGCGGGACCTTACGACTTTGTCGTGCGTCGGGTCGTCGTCGATCGATCTGTTCGCATCCGAAACGACAGGAGCCATACGGCCCGTGCGTTGGTCGTACCTTTGCCATTTTGGTTTGCATCCACGCTGCGGGCAGGTGCACGGGCCTACGCGAGTTGTGCATCGATGTGAAGTATAGAACACATGCATCTGTTCATTCAAAACCTATCTTTTCGAGCCAAAAGCGTGATATTTTTATACGAGGCACTGATGCCTATATAATCCGACCCTGCAGATTGAAAAAGCGAAATCATCGGATAATTAACCGGTCGTGTGCATTCGAGCATATTGACATATTCCCTCGTTCATAGCTTGAAAGTCTAAACACTCTTTGTTCGTAGTGTTTTGATTTTGCAAGTCTTTGTAAACTAGCGAAATAGTCGTTGTATCTTGGGACGTCTTATTTTGGAACCATTAGCACTTGTATACGGGCGTTTTCGTCTTGCGGACATGAATCAAATTCAGGCCTCGACTAAGCCTAAACACTTATACACTTAGCCATTTTAAAGCGAGAAACCGGACACATTTTTCCTAACAATCGCAAAGACGAAGAATTACATTTTGTTCGGATCGATGGCTTTAGTTTCGTTCACTCCAATGGCTGCTGGTCCTGCTCACTGCGAAAAGTCGCCCAAGTTCTCCGGCGTTGACTTCAAGAGATGGCAACAGAAGATATTGTTTTACTTGACGACCTTGGGACTGTCCCCGATTTACGAAGGAGGACCCCTACCGTTGGCGATGAAGAATCCGACAACCAAAGGAGGATCTTTGTGGATGCTTGGCATATGATGATTTCCTTTGTCGAGAATTATATTTTGAACGTCTGCTAACGACACCATTTACTATGTCTATAGTTCGTTCAAAACATCCAAAGAGTTATGGTACTCTTTGGAGAAGAAATATAAAGCGAGAAGATCTTTGGCACAAAGATATTTATGGTCGGTAAATTTTTGGATTATAAGATGGTGCATTCGATAAGCAAGTAAAAAAAAATTCAAGATTATACTTCACGACTTAGTGTGCGAATGGATAATTGAGTGAGTCGTTCAAGTGGCTGCGATTATCGAAAAATTACCGCCGCGGAAAGATTTTAAGAACTACCTCAAGCACAAGCGGAAGGTGGGGCTTGAGGATTTAATAGTTCGACTTTGGATTGAGGAAGATTTGGGATTCCGAATGGAAATCGGCAAATGTTGGGGTGTGACCACACTTTGTGGAACACCGAGTGGAGTTTTGTTGCATTTTTAAATGTGATAGAAGGTGTTGCCAAAAGTGTTGTAATACCAAAATCACAATTGCATGAAGTGTTGCCCAAAGTGTTGTAACACAGAGGTAAACTCTGATAACAAATTAAAAATCGAAGTGTTACTAAAGGTGTGATAACACTAAAAGGTTACACACGTGTTGGGACTAAGGTCTAAAATCTATTAGAACGAGATTCTAACTAGATTATTGGGACAATGTTCGACAAAATAAAACCAAAATGGCGAGAGCCATTAATGTTCGGGAAAATCTTGTGTTGAAAAAGATACGAGAAGTTAGAAGGGGAGATTTACTTTTTAGCAAACCACATAAAGGATATTTCCTTGAAATGTGGGGGTGCTTTGGAAAAAGTAGAAGCACCCAATGAAATAAATTCAGCATTTATGATATAAGTGATGGTACGATCATTAAATCAACAAATGGTGTATTTATTAAAGGTGTTTTTTCTTGCAAAGGAAAGAGGTAGGACTAGACATTTTTGTCAAAGACATAATACTAATAAATAGTCGATTTCGAATGGGGTTATTTCGGTTGACTACGTGAAGTCAAAGGAAAACCTTGCGGATCTGCTTACGAAATGCATAAATCGAGATCAATTGTATAACTGTTAAGGGGAATGGGTTTAAAATCCACAACTTAAAGAATGTTCATAAAGGTAACCCAACCTTGTGAATTGGAGATCCCAAGACCTTGGTTCAATGGGACAACTAAGTTATGAATGTTCAGATCAACACTTGAAAAATGTGTTAGCTCATTCTCGATACATCCAAGTGAATGAAAACCTGCTGAATGTGGTGAGGTAAAGTTTAAGACTTTTAATGATTCCTATACCGAAAGGTGGAGTATGGCATGATACTCTTCAATAGGAGATCACCTATATAAGTGTGAAGTAATGGCCGCTTCAAAGAAACACTTATGAATCTAAGATATGGTCCAGGGCCAAAATGGACACAATGTGATAACAACAAATGTTAGAGTTGTTATTGTGTAAGTATTGTTGTCTCGGTTTACACAAACAGCTGAGTAGTTCAAGACATCGCGTCACTAAGCAGCTAGTAAATCGGATAGTATTTTACTAAGGAAGGTTCAAAACCACAAGCTACCTATCCTGATGCAATAACGATTCGCCGAGACTTTCAAGCGAATCTGTATACACGCATGCATTAATTTCATTCATGTGGGGGATTGTTGGAATTCTTGTTTTGGTAAAATGGGTGTTAACCCGATTTTGACCAAATAATTAAATGGTTTCCAATAGTGGAAAATATAATTAAATTATTTGTAAAAATTCTAATAAAAAGGTAGATGAGAATAGCATTGGAATTTCTCAAAACCAATTCCGGGTGAATGGGAAATTAATGCTAGAAGTTAGCCACTTAATGCAAGTAAATAGTATGGAAAATAGAAAATGCGGGGAAGAAGAAATGCTCCATCCCACATAGGAAAAGGAGGCAAAGTTTGCACACTTAATATATCCAAAGTTGGACTAATGGGTTTGGGCCCTTGGGGGCACCCAAGTTTTTAAAGGGATGAGGACCTACATACTTGTGGGTTTGGTTCAAAGCACACACATGTGCGCCCACCCGCCGGCATGGCTTGGCCCGGCCCGGGGCTTGGGCTTCAAGGCCCTTATTCTTTTTTGAGCAAAAACCTTTAAAATGAATGTTTAATTAATTTTTGTAATTAATTAACAGTTTCAATCTGGGAAGTGTTTGCACCCAAGCACGGGCGGACGCACGGCCTGTGCATTGGGTTGTGCATCAGGTCGTACCTTTGCCATTTTGGTTTGCATCCATGCATGGGCAGGTGCACGGGCTGTGTGCCAGGTCGTGCGTCGATGCGAAATGTAGAACACATGCGTCTGTTCGTTCAAAACCTGTCTTTTCGAGCCAAAAGACGTGATCTTTCCATACGGGGCACCTGATGTCTATATAATTCGACCCCTGCAGATTGAAAAAAGACGAAATCATCAGATAATTAACCGATTATATTACATTCGAGCATATTGACATATTCCCTACTTCATAGCTTCAAAGTCTAAACACTCTTTGTTCGTTATGTTTCGGGTTTGCAAGTGCTGTAAACTCGAAACTGAAATAGTCGTTGTATCTTAGGGACGTGCGCCGGAATCATTAGCACTTGTATACGGGCTGTTTTTGTCTTGCGGATACTAAAACAAATTCAGGCCTCGACTAAGCCTAAATACTTATACACTTAGCCATCTTCCAAAAGCAAACAAGAAACATTTTTCCTAACAATTTGGGTACTTGTGTGTGTGCAAGTGTTAAATGGAAACAATCAAAGAGAAACTTCAATCTCAATTGGGGTAAAATCAAGAATGGCCTCTTTTTGTGTTTCAGTTACAACTTTGGCCTTCCTTATTAAAAGGAATCAATTATTCAATGAAGTTCCCATTATACCCTTTATAACAAATAAGGAAACCTGATTAAATTCGTTCCAAATATCACAAAACATGAACACTTTCGATTTCTGTCACCTGTTTCATTAGTGGCATTGTTATACCTTAGATCCGTCTCTATTCAGAAGTTTTAAATGGATCATGTCGGGTTTCGGTAGATAAACTTAACAGGGCATCATCTTAAAAGATTTCACGATCTATGTTATCAGTTCTAAACTAAGGATATATTATTAGTATTAGATATATTTATATACTCACTCCGTCCCATATATATAGTCAAGTTGGAATTTTGACACATATTAAGAAAAATATTAGAAACTATAAATATGCTAAATATTTACTTGTTTTTACCCTTGTTTAATGAATACTATACATTATAAAATACATATTAAATATGATTATAATAGTAAAGAAATGAATATAAGTACTATGAAATATAGAAAGCGAACTACATATTTGGAAATCCCCAAAAAAAATAGTGGACTATTTATTCGGTATGGAGGGAGTAATATATTATTTTTCTATCAATATATATAATTTGATATGTGTCTTTCATGATTTGTGTAATTCATTTCATACGTAAATATTAACTTTTGAACTAATTTATTGTCAATAAGGAAAGGAAAAAAATTAAATAATCTAAAAGAGGAAAAATAAATAACAATATACTTTTTATCACCTCCATATTAGTAACATAAAAGTTATATACTTTATTCATATACCAATTCATTCATATATTAAAATTAAAATTAAAATTTATAAAAAAGAAAATCTGAACCCTCACTCACTCATGATTCACAAATCTGGTCTAAATTAGGGAGTGCTTTATTGTTAAAGCTTTGCAAATTGCAAGACTTTTCCTCAAAAGTTTTTTTTTTCTCCAATATATGCCATTACTTTTGGAAAAAATTAAATGAAAAGGCACTACTCATTAATTCTCAAGTTTCGATCATCAATCACTCCAATTATAATTTTATCCCAAAAGCACAAAGTATGTTATCATATTTGCACAATTATATCACAAATACATTATTTATTCTCTCTTATTTCTTAAATGGTAATCACATCTAATCACTATTTAATAATAACCATGCCAACTATCATCGTCCATGATCTTATTTTATATTCAATCACACTTTCAAAATTCATTATCATTTTTATTTCAAATAATTTTATTTCATATTATTTTTCAAAAAATAGAAAACAACTTAATGAAAAGTTAAACAATCACTTCTAAAATTCTTTTCTTTTCTTTTTTGTTTCTAACTCAACGATATATATTGAATTTGAAATCGGTGTGTATATTTGGGTATATTATTAGACTATAGATGTCAACTAAGACCCGACATATTTGGGGTGGGTTTTAAGAGTATAAAAGGGTTTGGGCTTGTTTCTGGGTATTTTATTTTTGGACCATGGGCGGCCCATTTAAAATTTCAATTATTTAAAATCGTGTTATATATACTTTCTAATATTTTTTGTTTAAAAGATATATCTGTAAAAAGTTATTTTATTT